>JAAOMT010000012.1:0-29288 GCA_016748015.1 Geosiphon pyriformis | reverse complement strand
TGCTTAAATCAATTTTAATTTTTAAATTTGTCATGCTTATTTTGGTTTTTTTATATTTTCGGAATTAAAAAAGTATTTTATTCAAAATAAATAGCTGTTAATGACTGAATTTTTTACACCAGATTTTTTAAACAATACATTATTTTCTGTAAATATTAACAATTTTATAATAAAAAATTTGATTATGTTTTGTTTATATAAACCAGTTATTTAAATTAGTTAAAACAATCCTATATTTTAAACAATATATTTCTGGTTAATCTATTATATATATATTAAATATGTAAAAAAAATTATATTAATTATATTTTTTATTATTATTTAATCTGTAGTCCAATTATTATTTAATATAATAAGTCAACTTAAATTAAAAATAATTTATGTATTTTTTACATATAACCAAACATAAACCTATTTAAACTAAATTACATAAATCTATAAAAAAAAATTTATTTTAAAAAGATATTTTATACATAATTACACCAATATATTATTATTTATAATAATATTATTTATCTATTTAATATTTATTTTTGACTTAATACAATTTGGTTAATACTTTTAAAAAGCCAACAATTAAAGTAAATATTTTTACATAAAGTATTATTTAAATTAATATTAATTTTAGTTTTAATCTTAATATATTCTCTGTTAATTTTATTTAAAAACCTACTAAAAATAAACAATTTACTTTAAACTATAATAATTATATTTTTTAGCTTTTTATATTATATTTAAATAATTTAAATAATTTAATTTAAATATTATTTTTTAATTTAATATTATTTAATTTGTTATTTTTAAATTTATTTTATAAATTATAATAATTTTACAAACTTTTTTTGTATATAATATTATTTAAATAAAATAATAATAATAATAATATCTTGTAATTTTTTTATTAATATTAATATTAATAAATACAATTTAACCACTATTTAATATGATATTACTACTTAAAATTTTAAATTAAACATAATTTATGTTATTATTAAAAGTTTATTTACTCTTTTTTTAATATTATTAATGTTATTTTACTGTTAATTCTATTGTTAATAGAAGTCAGTAAACTTTTAATAAGCTAATTCTTTTTTTAAAATATCTTTTTATACTTTGAACTATATGTGCTGTTGAATTTATAATAAACTGGCCAATTTTATATCAATTACTTGTACAATTACTTTGCAATAAAAGTCAACTTTTTTATAAAAAAATCTTATTTATAAGTTTTTTAATTAATATATAGTTACTTTGCTATAAAAGTCAATTTTTTTACAAAAAATTTCGACTGTAAATTATCTAATAATATACAAAAAATAATGGAAAAAAATATAATTAAGAAAAAAAATAAAAAATTATACTAAAGAAGTTATTTTGAATTTAAGTTTAAAGATTACTAATAATTAATAAAATTAGTAACTAATTAATTTTAAAATATTAGTATATAGAAATAAGTTTCAAAGTAATAATTTAAAAAGTTTATGTTTTCAATATAAGTTTTATTTAAATTGATTTATAACAAAAATATTTTAAGTTTAAGTAAAGATTAATTTTAACAAAAATACATTTTTATAAAAAAAAAGCTTTTTTTTTATTATAATACTATTTTATAATTTAACACTTTTTTTCTATTAATATTTTGGTAAACTAAAAATATATTTTGTTAAACAATAAATTATTTCTGTAAATTATAAATTATTTTAATAAACTGTTAAATATTTTGTTAAATTATTAAATATTTTAGTAAATTTTTAATGTCATATAATTTAATATATTATATAATTTAATTATATTTGTGTTTAGTACAAATTAAATTATTAATTGAATAATAATTTAAATAATTTGCTAAAATAATAAGTAATAAATCAAAATAATAATATATGTTAATTAATAATAAAAATTATAAGAATAATTTTATTTTAATTAATATCTTAAATTTTAATTAATAACAATATATTTACTATATATAATTAGCTATTTAACCAATTTAAACTACAATATACAGACATCACAATACTTATTATATTATTTATAGCAATAAAAAACAAATAATAAAATTATTTTTTAAATAAATTACATAATTTTTTTTAATATTAAACAAAAAAATTATTTTACTTAAAATATAATTAAAAAGTTTTTTGTTATTAACCAGAGCTAAAATTTTTATTGACAAAATTCTGAATTTTTTTAACTTTATTCTAAGTTTTAAAATAAACAATCAAATTTGCTTTCTATAACCAAAAACTAAATTATATACAAAATTTATTATTTTAAAAAAAGTGGGGTGATAGGTAGAGCTGCTGCATACTTTCCAGCTGCAGATATGGGCATTGGGGTTAAAGTCGCTGGACTTTTGTCCTCTACTTTAGCTGAACTACAAGCTGTGGTGTTGGTCTTGAAGTGTGTTCCATTCTCTTGCTTAGTGGTTTTATATTCGGATAGTCAATCTGCAATTGATGCTTGTATTTCCGAGGCTTTTTTAACTACATCTGACTTCCGTAACCAATGTTGGGTCAAAAAATTACAAATTACCAATCTCTTTAAAGACAAGAATATTTTAATTAAGTGGGTGAAGATTAAGAAACATTCAGATGTGTTGGGCAACATAAAGACTGATGCACTGGCTAATGAGACTACTTTCTCATCTTTTTTTTTGCCAGTTAATATCTGGGAGAGGTTTTTAGTTATTGAAGAAACTGCCATATCTGGCAATATTTGTCATTTTGCCTGGAACTTACACCAGTTGATATGCTGTGCTCATTGGAAGACTGGTCCAGGTTTTGATATAGTTCTGAATATTATAATTAAGAAAATAGATTGGAATATTACTACAACAATTTGGCATCCTGATTCACACATGTTTTCTGGGTTTACCAGTAGGAAGTCAGCCAATTTATACACATATTTGATAAAGACTGTATATAGGTGGCTGCCAGTTGCAGTTAGAAAAAGATTGTATAGCAGAAGTTATCCTGGTGTTTTGTGTTTGCTGTGTGATAAGGTAGAGTTCTCTGATCATGTTTTTGCTTGTTTTGATAACTCTGGTCTCCATGGAGACATTTTGGTTGAAGTTGCTGAAAAATAGATGTCGATGTCTGGTTTTTCGAGTTTGTTTTCATCTGCTATTTTGCTTTTGCTCTTGTTATGTTTTTCAGATGTGGGTTTTTATACAGCAATGTGCAAGGGTTTTGTAATAAGAGATTGGTATGCCAAAGCTGTTTCAATTTTTGAGGGAAGAAAAAAAGCTACTCAGACCTTAGTAGAATTTATCAAGTTTGTAGTAGAGTTGCAATGCACTTGAATATGGACTGTTAGAACCAAGCATAGAGCGGAAATGGAAAAGACTGATTTGGTTGGAGATAATGGTGTGATTTCTGGCTTGTCCAGTAGTGTAGTTTTTACTTTGTTGGCTGGTGTTGTCTGTATGTTTGGTGTTATTGAATCTTTTGCTGTTAAGTTTGATAGACACAAATTGTGTCATTTTTTCTCTGGTTTAGGTAGTGATGTTTTTGTTTCCATAAGTGTTGCTTTGTCTGGCTTGAGTGGCTGGCCACATGTAGTCTGTGTGTAAGCTGCATTTAGTTGGTTTCACTTAATTTAGTTCTATATATTAAATAGCAGTTGGGCTTCACTCGTAAAACTTGTAATAAAAAAAAAAAAAAAGCCAGTTTAATATATTTAAAAGCCATTTTGACTTTAGCGATTTATAATTTGAACACAAAACTTTTACATAAAACTATATACAAATTCATATTAAAAACATTTAAATTAAGTTTTAAAGAATAATAAAAGAAAACAAATTAATATTAGACAAAAAGTATCATAAAATTAAATATGCAATTAAAAAATTATATTATATTATTTGGTTTTCTTAATAGACAAAACTATAATTAAAAAATTTAATTTTATTATAATGTACATAAAAAACACTATAATAATGTTTATTATAAAGTTTTTTTTAATAATTATTAACAGTTTATAATATAAAGTCTTTATAATATAGATATACAAACTTGTTATGAATTTTTTAGTAAAACTAGTTGCTATATATGAGTTAAAATACCATATTAAGACTATTGCTTCTTAATTAATATTATTAACATACAAAAAACTCATTATATTAGGCACTAAAACTCATTTTTTATAAAATTTTTCAAACAATATTATTTAAAACAGCTTTTTTACCAGTTATTATATAGTTTTCAAACACATTAGTAAAAAGTATTAAACCAGAATAGATTGTAAAATCTGCTAAAACATTGGTATGTTTATTGTTTACAATTTTTAAATATTTTTTTATTTTTATTTATTTAATAAACAAACTTTTATTATGAATAATATTAATTACATAATAACATTTTATTTAATAAAAATTTTAAAAATCAAGTTTCAACAAATACAATTCAAAATAATAAGCATCAATAGTAACTTGGCTATCTAAAAAAATCTTAATATAAGAAAAAAAATACACACTTAAAAAACAAAATAAAAACTAATAATTCAGTTAAAACTAAAAAGAACAGACTATTTACTTGTGTATTTATACCTAAATTTAAACTAAAAAAATATGTTGTTGTATTAACAGCAACAAAATATAAACTAAAATTATTAATAAAATTATCTGTAAAGATTGATAAAATATTTGAATTATTATTTTTTAAAATAGATTTAATATCAAAAAAAATCTAACATATTTAATATATTTAACTTAATAAAAACTTGAAAAAATAAATTAAAATTTATAAAACTCTCTAAAAGTACAAATTTAAACATCAAAAAAATCAAAACTCTTAAAATTTTTCTAAAAAAAGCACTTTTTTAAACTGTTCAAAAATTGTTTAGCTAATATTATTTCAAAATACTTCAAAAATTTAACAATTTTAGAATACTTAATAATCTTTATAATATTTAAAACAGAAAAATTATAATATCACTTAAAAACAATAACTTGTAAATCTATAATTTTATATTTAAAAACTATTTTAGAATACTATTAATATTCGCAAAATTAGCAATAAAAGCAATTTTATTTTTAATTTAAGCTTAGTTAAAAGACTTTAGATTGTAAAATAAGAGATAATACATTATATTACTTGAAAAAATTTTTGGCAAATCAGTATTAAACTTTAAATTATGCTTAATAATCAGGTTTTATTTTGTATATAAATATTTATTAACAAAACTAAATTGTATTTTATAGCACAAAATAAGATATAAAACAGCAGAAACCAAATATGTAAATTGGTTATTTAAAATAGTTTTTTATTAAACAATTACTAAAAAAAATTTTACATTAAAACTGGTTTTTTTAAAGTTAAATATTAAAAGATTTTTTAATAATATATAAATTTTTAGATATTTATAAGGCTTATTAAATTTAATAATTAATATAGTGAAATTATTTATAATCAAATTAACTTTTAAAGTTTTCATATTAATAGATATAGTAACAGTTTTATTTGAATTAATAGCTATATTATTAATATTAAAAAACTTATCAATAATATTTAAAATATTTTGCATAGCTAAATAACTGTGTTTAATTCAAATTGTATTATTAATAAAAACATATACTATTAAAAATAATATTAATTCTATATCAAATTCAACTTTATTGGTCTTAATTATATATTTAAAGTCAATTTTATAACTAAAAAAAAATTATGTTACCAGACTTTATAAAAAAATAGATTATAAAAAATTCTTTATATAAAAAAAAAACATTTTACTTTAATTTAGATTATTATAAACTGTATACTTACTAATTAAGCCAAAATTTGTTATAATTTTGTTAATATAGCTATTATAAATATAATTAAAAAATTTAATAAACTTTAAACACATTTTAATTTTTAATAAGCATTTTTGCAGATGTAATTAATTTACTAAATTAAAATACCTGCCAAAACCAAAAAATTATCTTTTTTTAAAATATTATACTTATTATACATACTGTTACAGGTGATTATTTAGAATGTTGAAATAAATAACAAATCTGTAATTTAGTATTCAATAGTTATTGATAATGATAATTTCTGAAGATTTTGTAATCTAAAAGTTTTGGTTAAATTTTTTGTATAATAAACAGAAATTCAAACTGGTTGTTTCTTTTGTAATTTTTTTTTTAGTATAGTGACTGATTTAATCTGACAGTTATGCTTTTTTAATAAATTATTTTTAAGTTTTCTATTTTTGTTTTATGGGTTTTTTATCAAGCTATTCTTTATGTTAATTACTCAATACTTAATCTCTTAATTAATTAATAAATAACAAAAAAATAAAAATAAAAAATTAATATTTTGTTAATAGTTATGATCAAAAGCTATTAGTTTAATGTAGTTAAGTATTGGATTTTATTAACATAGATTGTTGATAATATAAATATAATTAATATTTTTTAATTAAGCAATAATAATATAAATTAGATGATAATAAAATAAACAAAATATTAGCCAAAAAAGAAATTAGCAAAGTTATTTTTATAAAAAATAGATTAATTAATATTTTATTAATATGGATATAATTTTACTTTAAATTATAAAAAACTATTTTTTGAAGAAAAAAGTATTTGCTAATTAGTAATTATTTGTTATTGTTTTGTTTTTTTTTGTTTTTAATACTTTTACTATATATACATAATTTGTATTATATAAAATTCTATATATTTTTACTTTTTTTTACATTTCTTTTTGGAAATGTACTTATTTTTGAAAATATGTTGTAATTTTTTAAAAATATATTATAATTTCCTAAAAATATACTTACTTGTTAAATACTATTTTCTTATTAGTCTATTTTATAATCTGTTTTTTATTTTTTTTTTGTACTTTTTTTCTATGAATAATAATATTTTTTTTTAGTATTGAATTCTGTTGAAATTTTTATTTTGAATTAAGTTTATTACTTTTTTATCTAATATTATTTGTTCAATTCTGGTTCTTATGTCTTTGAATTAAGAGTTGGTTATTTTTTTTCCACTGATTAATAGTTATTATTTTTATGTCTAAAAATAGTAGTATTTCTGAATAATCTTAAAATATAGTATGTAATTAATAAATTGTTTTGATGTATAGTATAGAATTTGTTTTTTTTTATAAAGTTTTTAATTTGTTGTACTATTTTTTGATTAAACATTTTTTTGAATTTGTTAATATATAATTTCTAAATATTTAGCTTTTGTTTTAACTGATAGTTGCAATATGTTATTAGAAGTTGTTTCATCTATAACTTTCAATTTTATTTAATTAATTTTTTAATTGAAATAGTAATTAGTATTTTTCTAAAAGTGTTTTTTACTTTTTCTATAATTTTATTTGATAAATGCTTTGTTTAGTTTTGTGGTTGTTAATATAAAATAATTTTTGCTTTTTTTTTCTCTTTGTGTTTTATAACAAATTATTTGAAATTAATAATTATTTTTATGTCCAATTGTTGTTAATTTATAATTTGAAATAATTGTTGGGTTATTGTGAATGTGGTTTGGAATTTTTATCTTTTATTGTTGTTTTTGTCACATATACTGAGTTTTTATATACTATTAACTTGATCTACTTTTCTGCATTTTTTTTAATAATTATAATTAATTCTAAATCTTGTAAAATCTTATCTGGTTTAACTAGTATTTTTTGTACTCTCAATTGTAGAATATTATTGGTATATAATACTACTATAATGTAATATAGTTTCAGTCAATTATTATGTGCTGCTTTAATTAAAATTTTGTTATTCTATTTTAATTTATAAGCTCTATTTTTTAGAATTTTTTTGATATTAAATGAATTATCTTATTTAGAATTAAACTTTTTATTCTATTGTTTTTTTGTTTTGATATAATGTAAAAATACTTTGTTTTCAATTTTAAATTTGACCAGTTTATTTGGTAATTGGTTGTTATGTCATTTTTTTTGTTTTTTAAGATTTTTGTATATTATTAACTATTTTTTGTCTTTTGTTTTCTAGAGTTTCATTAAGTTATATGTTTTTTTCAGCAATGTTTTTTAAATCTTGACTTCTGTTATTGGTTTTATTAAATATGTATTGATATCTATTTCAACTGATAATATTGCTGTTCTTTTATATACTAGTTTAAATAATATTATTTATATAATATCTTATTTTATTATTCAATAAGCAAATAATACTGATAATATAAACAAATCTTATTTGTTTTAGTTTTTTTGGCTGATTTTAGCTATTGTTTTGTATAATGTTCTATTAAATTTTTTGACTAAGTTATTTGTTTATAGATAATATAAAAATAATAACAGTCTTTTAATTCCAAATTTTTGACTTAATTTTATTAATGTTTTGTTTACAAAATAAGGTTTTTAATCTAATAACAATTTTTTTAAACATTTATGTTAATAAATCAAATCTTGATATATAAATTTAGCTACAAATTTTGAATCTGCTTTTTAAATGGTTTTAGCTTTTGGCTATTTTGTGAGATAATGAATAACTACTGCTATATATTAATTACTTTTGCTAACTATTATTAATAGTTTTATTAAGTTAATTCTAATCTGATCAAATAGTTGTCTCATTTTGATTGGTTTTAATGATTTATTGGATTTTGTTTCTCTTTTTTTTTAATAAACATTACAATTTTAAACATATTGAATAATATTTAGATATATTAATAGCTAATAGTATTTTTTTAGAGTTTTTTATGTTTGCTTTTTTATAAAAATATTTTGCTATTGGATCTAAGTACATATTAAATAGTATTGTTTTTTCTTTGGTTTTGTGATTATTTTGAGTGGCTGGTTTAGATCTTTTCTGTTTTTTCAATATAATATATTTTGGTAAGTAATAAAGTATTTTAATTGTTGTTTTATATTGTTTTGTTTTTTTTAAAATAATTTTTTCTTGAACTATTAAGTATTAATATAATATTAGAATTGTTAATATTTTTATGTATTTATTTTTTGATATATTTTTGAAATGAAATGTTTTATTTGTGACAAGTTATTGGCATCTTTATTTTTTTTTATAATGTACTGTATAATTGAATAGTAATAAATTTATTTTTTATTTTGCATGCTAATTATTATTAATTATAAAAAAAATACAAGAAAAGATAGAAAAAACAGATTATAAAAAAATAAGCCAATAAGAAAATTGTAATTAATAAATAAACACATTTTTAAAAATAAGCATATTTCTAAAAAGTAGCACAAAAAAAAGTAGAAATGTGTAAAATTTTATATAATATGAATTATATATATATAGCAAAAGTATTAAAAGCAAAAAAAACAGAACAGTAATAACTAATTAATAGTTAACAAATATTTTTTTTTAAAAGATAGTTTTTTATAATTTAAAATAAAATTATATTTATATCAATAAAAATATCTATTACTATTCAATTTATATTATTATTGCTTAATTAAAGAATATTAATTACTTTCATACTATTAAAAATTCATGTTAATAAAATTTAATACTTAACTATACTAGACCAATAACTCTTGATCATGGCTATTGACAAGATATTAATTTTTTATTTTTTTTATTTGGTTTTGTTATTTACTAATTGATTAAAAAATTAAGTACTGAATAATTGATATCAAAAATAGTCTGGTAAAAAACTCATAAAACAAAAATAGAAAACTTAAGAATAACTTACTAAAAAAACATAACTGCCAAATTAAACAAATTATCATGCTAAAAACAGAAATTGAGAAAAAACCATTACTTGAATCTTTGTTTATTATACAAAAAACTTAACCAAAATTTTTAAATACCAAAACCTTCAAAAATTATCATTAAAAATAACTATTAAACATCAAATTACAAATTTGTTATTTGTTTTAACACTTCAAATAATTATTTATAATATTTGGAGCTTTTTATAAGATATAATCTAACAGAAAACTAGTACCAATATCTATTATTCAGAATAGTGACAAAATTAGAAATAATAAAGACAAATCACTTGAGATTTACAAAGACTTTATTTTAATATTATCAAACTCACTTTGAATTGACAAGTAATTATTGGTCAGCAAAATTAGCTTTCAATTTTTATGTCAATAAAAAATTATATTCTACTTAAAAAACCAAAAAAATTCAGAAACCACTTTCAAAAATTTCTACAGTAAATTACTTTAAAGTACTATACTTCTACAAAATTATCTGTTTACTACATTAATCATAGAAATAAATTGAGAAATTGAAAACACACTCAACTAAATTTCTTATTATCTTTGTAAACAAAAAAAAAAGTTATAAATTCTAGCAAAAACACCAAAAAAATACAACTGCTTACTTGAAAAAAACCAAGAGTTATTTTACTCATCTATTTATTATATTATTATAGACCCAAAAACATTATTTAGATAATATCAACAATTATATCTACATCAAAAATACCATTAGCATGAATATTATTTTAAATTAATTAAAAAAAACTAAATTATTAAAAACTTATAATTTAAATTTTTTGAAAAAATTGTTATAACTAACAACTTTATTAAAACTTTTAACATTGCCATTTCAATCAAATTTCGAATTTATCAGTAATTGAACAAAAACTGAATCAAAAGAAAAAGAAAACAACAATCAAAAAAACAATAATCAAAACCCAATTCCAAATAATTCAGAAGTTCAAACTCAGCAAAACCCAAAATATTCAAACTTTACTCCTATTTTTAACAACAATTTACTTTTAGTTATCCAAATTAATTCTTCTATTATACTAATAACTATCTTCATTAACCACCAATTAACTTATTTTTAGAACAAATAGTATATGTACCAATTGTTAAACTTAAAAAATTTACCAAAAAAGAAAATAATACTTAAGCATAATTAAATGATATGGTAAAAACTATTGCAGTCAATGAATAAAATAATACTAAAGCTATTTAAATAATTCTCTACTTTTTACAAGATATTACTAATTTGTGATATTAGAGTCTAGTTAACAAACCACAAACTTTTAACACATTCCAAGTCGTGTTTCTACAATATTTCAGTAATTACAACAGTATTAATTGGTTATTATTGGTTTTACTACAATTAAGCAAAGTAATAACAAAGCAATTATCACTTATTTAGGACATTTCTTCAAAAATTTATGCCAAATTCAAGCAGTTAATGCTGACTATTTTACAATATTACAGATCTTGAATCAATTTATTTATAGATTATACAGTAATTTGTTATAACAAATATACTTATTATATTTAAACACACTTTAAAGCACAGTTACTTATACCAAAAATTTTAAGTTAGTTAAATTTAAAGCCAATTACATCCAAACTGCAAATCTAGTAATAAACAAATCATTTGAGTTAAATACCAAATTAAAACAATTTAGACAAACAATTAACCAAAAGATTAAGGAATATTTAACTTATAATTAAACAATTTATCAGTTTTTTCAACATCATAATAATCTAAAAAACTATAATTATGATTTCAGTTAATTATATCTATTATTATTATATTAGTCATGGTAACAAAAAACATGTATCTGTTATTACTATAGTAAACAAGAACACTTAAAAATAGATTGTAAAACAAAGTTAAATAACTAATTAATTAGCATAAAATTATTCTTCTAATTTCTAGCATTAATAAATATATATTATTATTATTTTAATTATCACTTATTAGTTAATCAAATTATCAAATATTATTATTCAATTAATAATCCGATTTGTATCATAAAAATTAAAATGATTAAATTACACAATATCTTGAATCATTTAATATTCAAAAATTTGCCAAAATTAGTAAAAATTGGCTGAAATAATTAATAATTTGTAGAAATAACTTGTAGTTTGCCAAAATTATAGCAAAAAAAAAGTGGAAGTTTAAAAACTAGTACTACAGCAAATTGTATAAAAGAAAAGCTTTTTTTTTCAAGAAAATGTATTTTATTTTAAATATCTTAATTAAAACAAATCATTTTTTATACATATTTACAAAATCAAATAAAAATTAAATATTCAAAAACCAAATCCTTAATTATTATACTTGAAATTCACAAAATTCAATTAACATTTTAAAATTGATTAACTACCAATTTCAATAATCTGTTAGTAACTTTAGGTCTAGATAGAAAACGTTTTCCTTGACAACATTTTATTTTTTTTATTATTATCATTAGGATAACCTACAGATGAGATTTCTGTAAAAAAGTTGATTTTTACAGCAAAGTAACTACATATTTTTAATGAGCTTCTAGACAAGCAATTTCTAGAAAAAAATTAACATTTACTACAATATAACTACATAAAATAACTAGTATAGAATTAACCATTTCATTTATAAGCCCAACAGTTCAAATTATAGGAGATAATTTGATGATAAATTCAGTTATTAAAGGTTCAATTACTTACAAAAAATGTGAATTTACAGTCAATAAGCATTAACAACATTTAAAAAAAAAGACAAAAAACTTTTAGTAATATTTGGTGCTCTTTTACAGAAATAATACAGCAGTAATAACTTTAAAGTAGTGATTACATCAGACACAATAACTCTAGAATATTATCAGTCAATTTACATTTATTGCAAGCAAAGATTTAATATCCAAAACGAAATTCAAATTTTCAAGAAAACATTATACTAATACATTAAAAATGACATCAAAAATTATTTTTTTGGAAACAAAACCATTTCAGAAGTTAGAAGCCACATCTATGAAAATCTATTACATTATTTTAATTTAAAAACTGAAGACCTTAACAGTAAACACTTGACATCTATTTTCATAAACTCAACTATAATATTATTCAGTATTGTAAAAAAAAATATCCAGTACAGTTCAAATATTTTCTTGACTTTAAATCAAAACCAGAAAATAGCAACAGTAGAAAACAGAAAAAAAAAACATTTTAAGTTAGTCATACAACTTACAACACACTAAAAACAACTGCCAAACACTTGCAAACACTCAAACAAAGAACCAATGCCAAATTATCACTTTTTATTACATCATTTTCAATTTTATTTGTTTAACCACAAACTCCTAACTTACCACTTATCTAGTTTTTAAGACTAGAAGATTTTCAGTTACCTAAAAGTCCTATTTAACAGCAAGAACCAATATCAACCAGCACCAATCTTCTTAATTACTTAGAAGAAAACCAAAATAATTACTTAGAAAACTTAAAAAATAAAAATACCAAATCAAAACAAGAAGAAACTATTAAAAACAAAGAAGAAATGGCAACTATATACATTGTAAAAATCACTGAATTTACAGAAAAAAAATACTAACACTGGTCCACAAGAATAGCTTGACAAAATCTAGAAAGCAGAAGATATAAACAAATAAAATACAACAAAAATGATAAAAGCAATCTCATACTTTCTCCAAAAAACAGCAAGAGAATAGTTTGAAAATCTGACTGAATCTTTTGAAGGCTGCCAAGCATTTAAAGATGCTTTCTTGGAGCAATTTACTAACAACAATATCTTTATTACTCTTTAAAATTACTTTTACTATATTAAACAAAAATCATCTAAAACTGTTAAGACTTATTTTGGGAAATTCAACAAACTTCTCAAATGAATTCAATAATTGAAAGCCAATGACTATTACTCCAATGTTCAAATTTTGAATCAGTTTATTGCAGGATTGAAAAATAACTTAATTAAGAAAGTTTGCTCTCATGCTCTAACAGACTTAGTTACAGCCATACAATATATATATATTAAAAACTTAATTAGATAGGTATTTTTTAAAGTTAATAAAGTTTGCTAGTAGATTTCGAATTATAATTAATTTATAAAAAGTCTATTCTAACTAATTGATTCGACTTCATTAAATATTATATTAATTAAAAAGAAACACTAGTATTTTTTATAACTTTACAAAACTTCTTTAATATATTTTGGTCTTGCTAAACAATTTTTATTTAAAATACTTTGACTTAAAAGACAAGAGCTCACAGAAAAAGTAGCAAAATGAATTATTCTTAAACTTTATCCATTTCCAAAACTTACATTTGAAGAAATTATATTTTAAATTTCAATATACTTAAATTTTTTTCTTTGAGTAAATCTTACTAATTGTTTTATTAAAGCCAAATTATTTTTTATTTAATAAAGTAATGCCAAAATACATCAAATTTTATACTGAGTTCTAAAAGATATAACTTTTTTAAGTAGATTTGTATAATATATTTGTCAAGTAAAAGATGGTTAAAACAGATAAAAGTTTAAAGTTTTAACAATATCAAAGTAAATATTGAGGTTTAGCTTTTTTTATAATGATTTATTGACAAAAGTCATAAAGTAGATATCTGAATTATTAACTCGCTGAAATCCAAGATAAATTTTATGCAAGCAAAAGCTAAGAAAATTATATTAAATCTGTTATTAAAGCTATCACTGAAATTGTAAAAGTGACTAGAGTGAACAAAAACCATCACAACCTTAGAACTAGATTATGTGTTTAAGAAATTTATGAGCTATTAAAACCAGCAAACTATAAGTTTTTATTTAAAAATAGCAATAAGACAATGACAACTATTGTTAGTCTTTGCAGTTATTTGAGTTCCAGATGTTTAAACCATGTAAATAAAGGAATAAAGTAAGATTTATTTTCAGAACTTTCTAAAATTTCTGATTTAGCCTTTTCGAAAATTTGAAATTCTTATTTATTAGTCTTGAAAATCCTTTTTTATCCATACAAAACATTTAAGATTTGATAATCTATTTATGTTGCTTGAAAATCATGTCTTCAAAATCATCAATTAAAAACCCAACTTTATTCCTTGACTGGTTTGAAAGAATATTCATAGTTATCAATAAAAGTTTGCCCATTTTTCTAGTTAGTGAATATTTAAAAGTTGTTGACTTAGTTAAAATTCATTTTGTGCACAATCAAAAAACTCTTAAAGACTTATTCAATTGCTTAAATAATAAAAATCTAAAGCATTCAATAGACAATATCTTGCTTGGCTTTTGTTTAGAACATGAAATTGAAACTATTTCTAATTTGACAAAAGCATTTTTAAAATTTTAGAAAGCAGCAAATGCAGAAAATTTCTTTGGACAATTTTTCTTAGATTATTGTCATAATAATAGAATTGGTACTTCAAAAGATCAAAAAAAAGCATTTGAACTTTATTCAAAAGCAGCAAAGATAGGACATTTAAATACACAATACACTCTTGCAATTTGCTATGCTAATGGGGAAGAAACAACAAAAAATAAGAAAAAAGCATTTAAGCTCTATTCAAAAGTTGTAGAGATAAGACATTTAAATACATAATACAGTTTTGTAATTTGTTATTAAAATAAAAAAAGAATAACAAAAAATGAGAAAAAAGCATTTCAATTCAATTCAAAAACTGCAGAAGCAGGATATTTAGATACATAATACAGTTTTGCATTTTGTTATGATAAAGGAGAAGGGATGATAAAAACTTCAAAAAAAACATTTGAACTTTATTCAAAAGCAGCAAAGATGAAACATTTAGATACACAATACACTCTTGTAATTTGTTATGCTAATAGAGAAAAAATGACAAAAAATTCAAATAAAGCATTCAAATTTTATTTAAAAGCAATAGAGGCAAAAAATTTAGATACATAATACACTCTTGTACTTTGTTATGATAAAGTAGAAGGAATGACAAAAAAAAAGAAAAAAGCATTCAAATTTTATTCAAAAGTTGTAGAGACAGGACATTTAAATGCACAATATGCTCTTGTACTTTGTTATGCTAATAGAAATAGAATAATAAAAAATAAGAAAAAAGCATTTGAGCTCTATTCAAAAGTTGCAGAGGTAGGACATTTAAATGCATAATACATTCTTGTATTTTGTTATGCTAATAGAAAAGAAATAACAAAAAATGAGGAAAAAGGATTTGAACTTTATTCAAAAGTTGTAGAGACAAAACATTTAAATGCACAATACAATTTTGTAATTTGTTATAAAAATGAAGAAGAAATGATAAAAAACAAAAAAAAAGCATTTGAGCTTTATTTAAAGACTGCAAAAGCAGAACATTTAAATACATAATACAATCATGTAATTTGTTATGAAAATGGAAAAAAAATGACAAAAAACGAGAAAAAAGCATTTAAGCTCTATTTAAAAGCTGCAGAGACAAAACATTTAAAATGCACAATATAATCTGGCAGTTTGTTATGCTAATGAATAAAAAACGACAAAAAATGAGGAAAAAGCATTTGAACTCTATTCAAAGACTGCAGAGGTAGAACATTTAAAGCACAATATACTCTTAAAACATATTATTAAAATCGATTAGAAACAACAAAAGATCTAAAAAAAGTAAAAAATCCAAATCCACAAACTAATATTAAAATATATTATTGAAATAATGAGAAATAGTAAAAAATCATGAAAAAATATTTTAATTTTATTTAAAAACTACAGAAACAGGAAATCAAAATACATAATATAACCTTGAATAATATTATCAAAAAAGATAAGAAATCACAAAAAACCTACAAAAAGCATTTAAACTTTATATAAAAGCAGTAAGAGTAAATAATTTATGTTATTAAAATAATATTACTAATATTAATGTCTATAAACTTATTTTAGAAGACCAAGACAATTTTGAATATATTATTTTACAATTCCAAAATTGAGGGTTTAAACATCTTGATAATTTCAACAGAGAATTTTTAGATTTTGAAGCTTTCTTTAACCAGTTTTTAGATGAATTCAAGTGTTTTAAATGTGGCAATTTGGGTATAATTATTAATAAATTTTTTATATGTCCATTTTGTGATACTGATAATAGTAATAATAATGTTTTTGAAACAGGTTTGCCAAAATATTCAGAATGTAATAACATATTAAAAGATCCACTTTTTTGAATTATTATAATTTTCAAAGATTTGGGGAATATGGGATAGTAAAAATGATAATATTGATCAATATATATTATTTATACAGAGTATTTTTGAAAACTGCAGAGACTGTTTGGAATAGATTTCTTCTGACAAGATCGAATTTTTTAATTAAGTAGAAGAGGGAAAATTTGGTATTATCAAAGAAAATAGATAAGAGAATAGTAAAATTCTATTTTGGAACAAGAATATTCAAAAGTATGAATGAATTGGAATTACAAAGATTGCTTTGAAATATTTTAAAGATAGCCAAAATATAAAACATATTAATTCAGATAAAATATTTTCTTTTAAGAAATCTATATAATTTTTATTATTCTAATTTTTTTTTAAACTAAAGACTATATTTGTATAGTTTATTGTGCATCATCAAAGTGCCACCTGCAAATACATTATTGAATGTTATGGAATAACCAAAGATCTTATAATTAATAAATTTATTATAGTTTTACTATTTATAAAACATAGGAACCTCAAAGCTTATCTCAAATAAAAATATTTTTGTTTAACTTGAGAAATGTTTCTTCATATTTTTTTTTAAATTGCTGGTGGACTAAAATTTATGCATGAATCAGAACTAGTATATAGAGACTTATATCTTGGAAATATTTTTGTTTTAAAAACAAACTCCTTAAAAATTGTTATTTCTGATTTTGGTCTCTGTCATCCTGCAGATGATGCTCTACAATCTGGAAATACTTATAATGTTTTTGAGTATCTTACACCCAAAATTACAAGAGTGGTTCTTATACTAAGTATAGCAATATATATAGCTTTGTTATTATTTTATGTAAAATTATATCAGAAAAAAGACTTTTACATGTTCAATAAGTGGTAAAACTTTCATTTATCATATTTAATGGTCAAGAATTTTTTGATTTAAGCATTTTTTTTTCCAGATTTGGATTTTTTTATTAGCATTAATCATATAAATAAAAACACACTTGACAAAATTAGTAAGTACTTTTAAATTATTTTAATATTTTTATAATAAATTTATGAATAAATAAAAGTATATTTTATTATATTAAAAAATAAAATATAATAAATACTATAATTAATATAGTTAAAGTTTTATCATATATTAAATTTATTCAAATATATATCTTATAAAAATATTTCAATAATTATTATTATTTATCAACTATTTGAAAAGTTTTTCAAAAAATATGACACTACATCTATTGAATACTCTCTTGACAAAATTCACACTTGTTGTAATTATGAGCATATAGACATTTTTTATTAATTTTTTTGTTTTCTATGATTTGAATAAAAGACAAAAAATAAGAGATAAAATATAAATTAATTGCTATTGAAGAAAGTTTTTTAAAGCTTTATTTGATAATATATTAGAAAAAAAAATTTCACAAGTTTGTATTTACATCAATACTGCTATAGTCAATATTTCAGAATAAGAAAAGCTAAGTGTTTTAATACATAAATTTCAGAAATATACATGTAAAAATAAAGTGTTATTTACTTTATGCCAGACAAATTTTCAATTATATATAATATTAATATCAATTTATTTAAATAAATAATTACCAATTTTTACTGTAAAAAAATATTTGTGCATTAATTATATGTAAACAAGAAGGAACTGTCATTCTTATTAAGCAAAAAGTTTAGGAACCAGCATATTTTTTTCTTTAAACATTTATAATGTATCAATTCTAAATTTAACCAGTCTTATTACTTTTGTCAAAAAAATTCTTAATAATATAATAAAACTATATATATTATTTACTAATTAAAAATACAGAAAAGTTTTATTTGCTTTTATTTTATTTTTATCAATAATATTGTAGCATTCTAAAGCTATATATATATTAACAAATAAAGATCATTTTATCAAATATGTTATTTATAACTTAAATTAAGCAATTTATAAGTTTTGGAATGCTGTATTTGCTTTTAGCATATTTTTTTTTATTTGCTTATTAAGTTCTGTATATTATTAGAGAACATTGTATTAATAATATACCTAATTTATACATATTTGAAAGAGTTATGTAGGAATTATTCTCATTACATGTGCTATCATTTCAATCTGTTAATAAAATGTAGAATTCTTTGTTTGTTTTATCTCTATACTCAAAATCAATAAGAACATATTCATACTCTTTAAAATTATTTGAGTTTTTTTTTGGCACTTTCTAACTTGTTTTGTGCAGTCTTTATTTCAATTTTTATTACTTGTATATTTTTAACATATCCAAGAAGATTAGATCTAGAATTTTTGTTGCTGTTGAAGTTAGACATTAAAACAAAAACTAATAAACACTAAAAACAGCACACAAAATAATACATATGTCTCAGTTGTATTACTAGAAAATTTGATTCAAAAATTAAAGCTATGACAGAGAAATTTCAGATAACATATAATTAATAAACCTATGGATGTAATCATATCTTCTTTGGTTACAATTTTGGTAAACTCCATTTTAAAAAAACATGCTTAATCATAAATGCTAATTTACTCTCCCTATCTATTTTATTAAAATAGAAATAGCCATAAAGTTGTTGAAACTGACCATTGTCAAAATAAGATAATATTGTCAATTATGAATAGATTAAAAACAGCTAATATGAAAATCAAGATCATATTTTTGCTAAGTTCGAGTAGTTAACCATAAGAAGCTTTGCAAAAAAAAGTGCATTAATAAAGTTTAGCAACTGGCCAACATAAGTTTGGCAGAGTATCAAATGGCTAAATAAGGTTTGCACACATGAACTTAGTGTTTTCAGGTTCTATTGTTCAAATTGTTAAAACTGAAGAACTATCAACATTGATGTATAAATCTGTGTTAAAAATTACAATACTTTTGTATAGTTTTTTTGGAGGAGATTTGATTTCTACAAGTAAAACAACATTTAAGAATATTGAAGTTGCAAAAAAGCAATACACATAAGTCAAAGTCAGTATTTAAAGTCATAAACTCTGTTCCTAACACCCAAGTCACAAGTCATAAAGTCGTTATCTATCTTGTTATTTCTATCAAAACATTTTGTAGTTTTTGCATTTATGTTTTCCATTTGTTCTTTTCTATTTTTAATTATTTGCTTCTTCCAACTCTTTTTCTTTTTCTACTTCTTCTTTTGCTTTTTATCTACATTTTTCTTCTCTTTCAGATTTTTCTTTAATTCTTTTAACCTATTTCTTTTCTCATTCTTCATAAATTTCTCTAGCTTCTTGGCATATTTTTTATACTTAGTCTTAACTTTTTTCAATACTTGTTTAATATCTTTAATGCTCCTATGATGTTTTGTATATTGGGATAATATAGCTTAATATATGTTTGGTTTGTGTTAGATCTGTATAAATTTATGTTCTATGTACTATAATTGTTATTATATTGTGCAATATTCATTAATGTGTTTATTAAAATATAATTATTTGTTATTATTTTTTATATATTTTAACATTAAAATATAAATCGTTTTTTATTATAAAATAAAGACTTTAAAATATTGTGGAATAATTTTAAATTTTAAAATTTAGTTATTAATATTAAAAATTTTATATTTTAATATTGGTCTTAAAATAAATATTAAATATTTAAATATTTAAATATTATTGTTGAAATTATGAATTTAAAACTTAATTATTTTTAAAATATTATATTGTTACTAAATTTGTTGTTATTATAAAAACATAAACATAAAAATAAATAAAAACTTTATTATTCTTTTTAATTATATTAAATACATTATTTATGTAAAAAATAGTATATAATTATAATATAATTAGTATTTATTTTATTATTACAATTATATAGCAGTATTATTTTTATTAAATTATTAATTAAATAATGAATTTAGATTAAGTATATACTATTTGGAATTTGGCCAACTTCCAAACTTATAAGATTGGATTATAAAAATTTTAAAATAAAATAAAATTAGAATGTTAAATATTTGGACAAAATTCAGACCAAGTAATTTTTAAAAAAATCTAAATTTTTTTGGTTTTGTAATTTTTTGATAAAAATTAATAGTCTCCAAGATATTCTGTTGCATATTAATTTTTTTTATAACAAAATACAAGTTGGTATTGTGTATTTAATTTGCTATTTTTGTTGTTTTTAAATAAAATTTAAATACTTTTTTCTTATTTTTTGTTGTTTTTTATCTATTTAAATAACACTATTTAAGATATTATTATGCTTTTTTATGTCTTATTATTGCAGCTTTTAAATATAGTTTTATGTTTTTTTATCATTTTTTATTGTTTTTTATCTATTATTATAACAAATTGCAAGATTTTGCTGTATATTTTTATTATTTACTTCTGTTATTATTAAAAAAAGTTTAAATGCTTTAATTATATCTTAAACAATTTTTTTTGAATTATTGTTATTTTAATAAAATTGGCATTCTTTAAGAAAATTCTTGATATTTGTTGTTTCTAAAATTTTAGAAATACTTTTATTAATTCAAGCTTTGTTTTAACTTTATATACTAAAGAAAACCTAAGTAAAATATAGTAAATAGAGGTTTTTATAGTGTTATTACTTAAATAAACAAAATATTTTTAGGTGTTTTTTTATTGCTTTTAAGATATTATTTTATTGTATTAACAATTTTTAAATAATTATCAAGCAACAAACTTTTTTTTGATGATATTGAATGGTTTTTTAATTATATTAAAGAGTTTTTATGATTGAAATTAATCTGTTAAAATTGAAATTACTGGATGTTTTCTCAGATTCAATGTTTTTTAAAAAGAAAAACTGAATTGCTATTCAATTTCATTAAGACAATTAATTATTTCAATTATAAATAGGCAACTTTATGGTAATTTATTTCAACATTCAGTGTAAAATTGAACATATTTGGCAGAAGTTTTTAAATTGGGTTTTTTTTAAGTTATTTTCAATAATAAAGAATATCTACTTAATAGCTTTTATAAAAGCACTTTCAGTATATATGTATCAAATTTTTTATTTCATATATATTGAGAATTCTTAAAGCATTATAGTTCAATATATGTTAATTGTCCATAAACCAATAAAACTTTTACAATAAGTTTTTCTAATTTTAAAAAGGCCAAGATTCACAATTTATAGAATTATAGTGAACTATAATATTTAAAGAATTCTTTTTAGAAAATTTAAAAATCAAATAATTAAATAATATCTTCTGCTTTTTAATTATATATCTTTTACTTACTAAATCTCTATGAATAACATTTCTTTATGAAAACAGAAAATCTCCCAGATTGGTTTTTTTGCAAGCCATAATTTTTTTACAATCTTTATTTTAGAAAAGTTTAATTTAAATATTTATTTATAGTTTTTCTGTTTGTATATTCTAAAACAAGTATGTAGTCTTTTCGACTATTTATTGTAATCTAAAAACTTTTTTTAATATTTTAGAAAAAATTTGTATTTGATAACTTAAAAATTATCTTTTCCTAGAGTTTTTGTGATACTATAAAACTTCATAATAGGTCAAACTTCTTAAAAATTACATCTTTATAAAATGAAAATTTATTTTGAGAGTTATATTCTATAGCAAATATATTTGAAAGTAATAATATGAATATGAATTTATACTTTTTTAATAAACTTTGTTAACTCAGATATATTATTTTTCAAAAATTGTTTTAACTGTTTCAATACAAATTGCAAATCTTATTAACTTGACATTAGAAGTCTTAAAAATAGTTTAGTAATATTTATCTATACTTTTTTATAAATATGTATTAAAAAATTTAAATCTACATTTAAAAAAAGCTTTAAGGCTTAAAATTTCTATAAAGTCTTAATTTTAATTTTCTAAAAATTCTGTTAATTATTTTAATTCATGTTTATTTATTAAAAAAAAGAATCAAAAGATTTTTAATTATTTATTAAATCATACAAAAATAGATCCTAAATTTTAATTTTTTAAAAAACAATTTAGCAATTTTAATTTATTAAAAATTTAAAAATATTTTTATTTTATTTAAATCACAAATCTTATAAAGTAATTTAATAAAATTTTATATTAATTATCAACATAAATTATCAATTGATTCATAAATTTTATTATATTTTAAGTTTTAATGAAAGTCTTGAAAATTTTAAACATAGATTATAATATTTTAAATATTATAAAACACTAAATATTTTAACCAAGAATAAAAATTTTTAAAATAATTTTTTTGATACAAATCATTATCAAAAAAGTCCTATAATTGAAATAAAAAATATTATAACCAGTTTCTTTGTTAAACTCTTATAAAAAATAATGTTATTTTAAGTAAATAGAAAATTTTAAACTATTTAACTTGTGTCTTTAAGAAATTAAAATAAATAAAAATAACTTTTATATATTTTTTTAAATATTTGTATATAATTTTTTAATTAACAAATAAAATAGTAATATTATATATTGTAAAGTTTTAAATTACAAGTTTAAATAAATAATGCTATTTTTTTTACATACTTTATTAAATTAAATCAAATATTGTACAAGATATTTTCCTCTTCATAAATTTTTTTGAAACCTTTTTTTATGTTTCTCTTAACTATGCTTTAAAAATTCTAATAAAATTTAAGTTAAAAAAGTTGGATGGCTAATCAATTACTTAAGAAAAATCACTAAAAAGAATTTTTAGCTTTATGATAAATATGATTCAAATTGTTATAATGTTAGAATTGTCAAAATTTCTTGAATTATTTGATCTAATTGAATTTAAATTAGAAAGAGCATAGCAAATCTAGATAATATGAATTTTTATCCAAATACTTTTTTTACATATTCTATGTTATTTATTTTTAATACTAATGAATAAATAATAATATTTTAATTAATTAATAACTTTTTATTTATTCAACTTTATAATTTGCTAGTAAATTAAATAATGCTTAATTAAAGAGCATACTAAATTAAGATAAGTTTTTTTAATATTTTTTATATTTAATATTTGTCTCAATTATAATTTATTATGTATTATAGTGCTTTAATTTCGATTGCTATAACAAAAAAATTTTTATACATGATTTTCTAGCCATGAAGAGTTAACTTGTGTATCAATTTTTTAATTTCTTTAATCTTAAACTTTGGCTGACTAAATAGACTCTTGTGCTAATTTAATAAATTTTAAAATTTTACCTCTAAAGAAAATTTTATTTATATTACAAATATAATATTAATTATTTAAAATAGCATAGCTTATAAAAAATATTAGAAAAAAAAAACAGTCATTTTAAATACTTTTTACAATTTTGCAAAGTTTAAGAATAGTTTCACAGATTTTTTATATTTTTAATTAAAATTAAAATTTTTGCTAAAATTGTATTATTATAAATTGAAGTAACAAGTTAACAGATAACCAAAATAATTTAAAAAGAAATTAATAAAATAAATATATTAAACTAAAATAAATTAATGATCATAAAAATTATTTGTTTTCAAAACTGTTTTAAATATTAAACTTTTATGCGAAAAATTACTATAACACAAGTTTATAATATTAATCTCTGTATTATTATACCCAAAATTTTGAATATATTTCTTTCATCAAATTTAGAAAGTACCAAGAATAATTTGAGCATTAAAAAAATTACTTTTGCATAAATAAATAAAAATTCATAATTAATTAAAATAAAACTTAATTTAAAAGATTTAGATATTAGATTTTATATGACAATAAAACTTTTGTCTATTTGACCTAAGAATTATTGCATATGATCAGTTTTGACAATAATATTTTAAGATATATTAAAGTCACTTAAGCATTAATAACTTTTAAATAATAAATCAAAATTTTTATATAATAAAAATATATTAAATAACCAGACTGAACATAATTTTTAGCAAGTATTTTTACTTATTATTTTTTTTTGAAAACACTAAATTTTTCATTTACAGTTGATCAAATTAATATATTTTAATAGCAAGAGCAAAAAGTTTTTGGTTTACATGGTAAAAAAGTATATTAAATATGCTTAATATTGTCTAAATTTTAATATTTAAATCCGAACTTGTGTAAAAAAAGTTTCAAAAATATTTAACTAGTGGTTTAAAAATAAAGTTATTATTGCTTAGACTTAAGCCAATATTAGCAATTTTTAAAGTTATTACCAAACTATTATCATTTAAAAATATATATATATTAATTACAATAGTATATTATATATTAAGTTTTTTAAATATTTTATATTAATTATTTCAAATTTCTGAATTAAATTTCAATAGACTTAAACAATAAATAGTAAATAATAAGAGTTTATCAAAATTGACAATAAGTGAACAATTTCTTTATAGACTAGATAGATATAGAAAAGATAATTAACAAATATGACTACTTTTTTTCACTCTTCACTCTTATAAAAAATGTTAAACTAAAACTACTCTCTTTTATTTTTCACTTTTATAAGAAATCTTAAATTACCTCTTTTCCACTCTTTATTTTTACAAGGCATAAATAACAGACTAACAATTATCAATTCCTTACTACTTAATCCTAAAATTTAATTCAGTTATTTAATGATCAATTGTTCATGAATTTTTATTTCATATTCATTGGCTATTCAAATATTGAATTGCAAATTACTGATGAGTGTGGTAATTTGAATGTTGAAATGCAAATTATTGGTAGTTAATAGTTATTCAAATGTTGAGTTGAGTATTATTAGTGAGTGATAGTTATTCAAATATTGAATTTGTGTATTTTTAGTGAGTGGTGGTTATCAAATATTGACTTGAATTATTGGTGAGTAATAGTTATATTTAAATATTGAATTTGCACATTTTTGATGACCAGTAATTATTCAAATGTTAAGTTGCAAAATATTGGTAAGTAATTATATTCAAATATTAAATTACAAATTATTAATAGATAATGACTATTCAAATGTTGAATTCACGTATTTTTGGTAAGTAGTGATTAATTTACTTTTGAATTTGTGAATTATTGGTAGGCAGTAGTTATCCATTAATTGTTAATATCAAATTAAAGTCAAGCTTAATAAGATTTTTTTTTCTTGCTAATTTTGTCAAGTCTGTTCTGTTAGCTGTAGTTTTACTAAATAGTAGATAAGAATAGTTTAATCCATAATACATATCAATAACCATAAGTGAAAACAGACATTTAGTTGAAATATGGCAAGTATAAAGATTAAATAACAATTCATGTTATTAACCATAAGTAAAAACAGACATTCAACAAAATAGATACATATACAGAGATATAACAATTTATGTTATTGATCATTAGTGGAAGCAGACATTCAGCAGAATGAGTACATACACAGAGATATAACAATTTATATTATAAACTATAAGTAAAAACAGATATTTGGCAGAATAAGTACGTGTACAGTAATTAGAAAACATCACATTTGGCAATATAAAGAAGTTGGAAACTCTGTACTTGGTTGAATTTCTTCAGTTAAGATTGAAGTTTTTCTAGTAAAAAATGCTTTTCTTTCTCATCCAATACTTAGAGTTAGAAAAGATATGTTAACACTTTTACTTAGATTGTTTTATCAATTAGAAGCTTTTAATCTTAGATACCTATTATAATTATTAGTACGACTGGAAACAATAATAAATCTCTTAAATTTTTTTAGTGTTCTTTGAATTTGTAAGTTGTAAATAGTGAGTCATTAATTATACTAATTATTACTATTAGGTTCATAAGTTGGGAGACATTAGTAATTTATTACTAATAAAGATAAAATTAATTTTATATAAAATAAAATTTTGTTTAAAAGCAGAAAATACCTCTTTATATATATTACTGCCTCTAAGTTGTTGATTTTGAGATCAAAAATTACATGTTTGTTTTTTACACAAAAATGCCAAAACAAGAATACAAAAATACAAAAGTAAAATCAATTAATATGTAGTGATTAAAAACAAAGTATCACTTTTTAAAATATTAGTACTTTCTGAAAATTTTTTATATTATTATGCAAATCTTTATGACTTATTTTTTTTAACTCTGTTATTTTAAAATAGCTAAATACAATTAGTATGAAAATTAAATTCACATCTTCCTTAAAACTATAGGATTTATTATAATATTTAATTTAACTTTCCTCTTTGTCTAAAAAAACAATATAAATAGTTACAGATAGATTAGTCATTAAGAACATAACATCCATATCTCGTATTCAGAAAAAAATTAATATACTAGACTGAATAATGTAAAAAAAATGAAAAACCACTAGATATAGCCAATACATATACTTTCTGTTGTAATATAGAATTTAGAAACATGACTGTTTACTTAAATCACAGTCTCTAAATATTCAAGATTACATTTTTAGTCTAGTTTTAATATTAGATACTAAAAAAAAATAGGGATTTAGCAATAGACAACAAATAATAAAGAATTAGAAAAGTATTGATAATTGACAAATAATTAACTATCTAATTTAAAAACTTGAATAAAATTGAGCACAAATTTTAAATAAATTCTATTCTATAGAAACCTATTCCTATCTTAATTTATATAATAGAAAGTTCAAATGTCAGTAAATATTTATATTTTTAAATAAATAATTGATTTAATTCACTTGATTTAATCTATTTAAACAGGTTTACTGGCAGCTTGTTTATATAAGTTAGTCAAAAAAATTAGGCACAACATGGAATTTTTAATTATTATAAATAATTCTTAAAAGTTGTATTTAATAAATTATTATCCACAGTTAGCCAAATTTATGGAATTATTGAATATCTAGCACTTAAGATTTGTAATGAGACCTTTATAATAAGAATAAGAATATCTATAGTTTTGTTATCATTTACTAGAAAACTATTTTAGATATAATTAATGGAAAGCATTTTATAATAAAAAAATATACATCTCAAAAAAAATTAGCAAATACAAAGTAAATAAATCTGTTTATAAAAAAAGAAAAAATACAAGATACTAACATGTTATAGTATAACAAAGTATAAAATTCAATAATCTCAAAACCTGAATTTTTTATAAATGATAAGTTTTTTATTTATTATATTCAAAAAACTTTTAATCTAAAGACTTTTATTAATGATATAAAAATCAAAAATTAAGGGAAAAATTGATTCTTCAAAATATAATTTATATAAATATTAATAAATATTATTATAAGTAATAAAAATTTTTATAACTAATAAATTTTAATTTAGAATATTCTAAAATATTACAATTTTATTACTATAATAAATTATTATTATAAATTGATTTATAATATTCTAAAATATTAAAATTTTATTATTACAATAAATTATCATTATAAATTAATTTATAATATTGAATTCTAATTGTAATAACCAATTAAAAAACTGGATTTTGATAAGACATAAATAAATTATTAATACTTTTTCGAAAAAACAATTGCTTGAAAAAAATAATTGCTAATCAATTTTGTTTTTAATTATTTTTTATTTTCTTCTATTGTAATATTCATATAATTTTTGAAAAACTTAAATAATTAAAAAGATAGAAATTTTTTTTTAAATAATCAAGTTAATCTTAAAGATTTTAATTTTTTTTTTAATTCTACTATATTTGATAAAAAGGTTTTAATTGTTTATTGGTTAAAAATAAGAATAGGGATAAGAATAGGGATAGGGATAGAGATAGAGATAGAAATAAAAATAGGAATAGAGATAGAGATAGGAATAAGAATAGAGATAGGAATAGGTATAGGGATAAAAATAAGAATAGGGATATTTATAGGGATAGGGATAGGGTTAGGGTTAGGGATATTTATAGGAATAGGGATAGGGATATTTATAAGAATAGGGATAGGGATATTTATAGGGATAGGGATATTTATAGGGATATTTATAAGGATAGGGATAGAGATATTTATAGGGATATTTATAGGGATAAGGATATTTATAGGGATAGGGATAGGGATATTTATAGGGATATTTATAGGGATAGGGATATTTATAGGGATAGGGATATTTATAGGGATAGGGATATTTATAGGGATATTTATAGGGATAGGGATATTTATAGGGATATTTATAGGGATATTTATAGGGATAGGGATATTTATAGGGATAGGGATATTTATAGGGATAGGGATAGGGATAGGGATATTTATAGGGATATTTATAGGGATATTTATAGGGATAGGGATATTTATAGGGATAGGGATAGGGATAGGGTTAGGGATAGGGATAGGGATAGGGATAGGGATAGGGATAGGGATAGGGATAGGGATAGGGATAGGGATAGGGATAGGGATAGGGATAGGGTTAGGGATAGGGATAGGGATAGGGATAGGGATAGGGATAGGGATAGGGATAGGGATAGGGATAGGGATAGGGATAGGGATAGGGATAGGGATAGGGATAGGGTTAGGGATAGGGATAGGGATAGGGATAGGGATAGGGATAGGGATAGGGATAGGGATAGGGTTAGGGTTAGGGTTAGGGTTAGGGTTAGGGTTAGGGTTAGGGTTAGGGTTAGGGTTAGGGTTAGGGTTAGGGTTAAG
>JAAOMT010000177.1:0-27954 GCA_016748015.1 Geosiphon pyriformis | reverse complement strand
TAAAAATGAAACAAATTTAAAAGTGGGGAATATGTGACATTCAATCTAACCAATTTCCCACTTATATTATTTACTATAGACTTAAATATATCAATAGATCAAAAAGTAAAAAACATAGCCCAGATAACCTGAATACAAATGATCAATTATGATCAATTATAAAGTAAAAGCTAAAATTTTTCAGGAGATAATTTTTTTTATGAATATATATAGTATGTTACTTTCTACAATCTTATAAATTACTTCACTTGAAAATTGCCCTATTTTGTTATTGAAATATAATATTATAGAAAGTACTTCTATAAGCAAATTTTTTGATCTTAGGGAGTAGGATCGATGATTGTATCTATTTTTTATGGTCTAATCAACTAGTGATCTTTTGGAATTTCAACGTCTAAAAGACCTAAATTCTTATTGCAAATAGTTTTATTTTTGTTCTGTTAAAAATTTATGAATTAAACTAATTAACATAAAATATGACAGTTTATATCTATATAGATGATAAAAAATATTTTTAATTATGAACAAAATGACTTATCGTAAATATTTTTAACAAATATGTACACTAAATTAATTAATTTTCAAATAATAAAATGCAACAATTGTTCGCCAAATATATGATGAGATATCATTAATTTTCGCTTGAAAATAAAAATTTTTTAACATGAAATATATAATTATTAGAGAAAAAATTAAAATTCCAAGGTCGAAACATGCATAAATCAGAGATTTGATAGGTGGTAATGTTGAGTTTAGTTTAAAACTGTTTCTTTTAATTTCAAGAAGTAAAACTTATCCCCTACATCCTTCAGGAGACATTATATAATTGAAATATGGTCCTAAATGGTCAGTTTGTCTTTGTTCTGGAAACTCGCGTTTTGGTTTCTCGAATTTTAAGTTACATTTCTGGGGAAATTTGAATAAATATTGTGAGTAAAGAGAAAAAGAAAGAGAAATAGAATTTATTATATCCCCCCTCTCAAAGTATAAAGCTCAACCAAACCTTATTCTCACCACCCACTAAAATGGTACATCGGTATATCTCTGTTTTTACGTTCTCGTCAACATCTGAACAATCACAATCTTCATTTTCAGCAATCCAAGTTTCATAGGCAGTGTGAGTTAAATATTTGTTTCCAAAGAATAGAGGAACATGATCTTGACCGACTGTTACTCGTTCAACCCAGAATCGTGACTGTAAATACATTACAAACTGGCTATTTCCTATGCGTGGAGCTCCATAGGTTACCAATTTTATATTCTTTTTAGGCCACTTATGCTGGAAAACTAATGCCGCGAAAGTTGCCAATACTATGAAAGAATTGAAATAAAAAATTAATCGGCAGGGAAATAATTTAAATTCATCTTTTACTTATTTAAACTTTTACCTGCTCCCCCGCCATGTCCAGTAAAAATAAAATTATCGTATTCATCCAAATATCCATTTCCATAATATTTTAATCTTTCAAGGATCTGATTATTTGCAAGATCCCAATATTTTGTGAAAAAGTCTCCTAATATCATAGCTTGTGTATTATAAGGAAGAGCTATCCGTTTTGGCTTTTTGCCCATGCTAATAAGTTCATTATAATTTAAATCTGGAGTCCTAAACCTTGCGACTACTGCGTCACCTGACCACTTTTCCTTATAATACTCATAGATCTTATCTTGGTGTGGAGAATCAATTTTTTCAGTGAGAGGAGATATCCAAACTAAATTTTCGAAATTTTATCTTTCGATTAGTTTCGTTTAATATAATTTCAGTTTAATCTCATGTTTCTTTCACTTACCATATATTCCAGGCGCAATCATCGATTCTGGATTGTTCAGGCAATAAATTTGCTGCGCCAATTTTGTCACCTTGTACAAAAATGATAAACTTGTTTTCTTTGTTATTTGGGTTTGAGTAGGCCTTAAATTCATTGGAACGTTTCTGAGCCAGTCGACTAAATTTTCAGGTGAAAAAAATAATTGCCATGATGGAGCGTCGGGATACTCGGGTTCCTTCTCATCAGCAGAAGAATTTGTAGCTGAAAAAGTCAAGCATAAGAATATAGTAATCCAAAAAAATTGGTTTTTCTTTATAAGACGAAATGAAAATTCTATTCCTTTCATTAGTTATTTATTTTTCAATGAGTCTGGTATAAATAACCATCCAAAAAGTGCTATAATTGAATCTCTTGAAATATTTTTCTGTAAAATTTGAACGGGATTACTTGAAATAAATCTTTGTATTTATTATGAAAATCTTCGGAAAAACTAGATTCAAAGCTACCATTTGTTGTGGTGGGTCAATAAGATATACACTTGATTGACTAGTGTGATAGTAATGAAATATAATGCGATTACATTATTTCAGATGGGCTTTGGTCAAAAATTTCGGGAACCTTTCAAAGAATATATTTGATTTATTTTGACATGTATATAAGAAACCAGTTTAAATTAAAGGTTATTTTTTAATAAGAGATTTCTAAAGGAATAGTCACAAAAGATTTACATTGTTTAACATGGATTTAAAATATTATGAAAATCATCCATATTCTAGTTCAACAAGGATAAATAAAAATAATCAAATCTTCAAAAAATATTTTGTTCTTGCATTTTAACATGATCTTTTCAAATTTAGCAATGTAAAAGATTTTCCGTTAAATATAAAATGAGTTTTCAAGTTTTTTTCGGATGCAAAAGTATTTTCCTTTAGTATTTAGCAAATAATCTGCAATGAAAGCCAAAAATATTGCAGTTTTTTAACCTTTCCAATCTAGGAATTCTTTAAAACAAGTTTTTTTATACTGTGTGTGTTTTTAATTGGAATTAAAATTTTATAATATGTAAAAGATTAAATTCTATAACCTATGGGTGTTTCATTTTTGTACTACTGTATCATAATAAATGCTTTTGAGCTTGGAACCTCTAGACATTTAACCGGAAATATCCGAAAAAGAATGTAAATAATACATTTTTCCGAGAAATTATTATTTTATTTTGTCCGAAAATAAATAAAACGAGTTTAGCTTTTTTAAGTATTAATCTGCAAAAATGAAGCTTCTTTTACAATTTTATATATATTATGAAGGTAAACTGGTCTAACTGAATAATTGGTTCAACTCTTTCCCCAGGTGTGTTAGCACTCAAAAGGAGCGATAATTCATAAATCATTTAATGAAATTTTACATTTTCAAATTGGTTAAATTTTTAATGGTAAATTCAAGAATAAAATGATAACTCACAGTTATAAAATGAGTAATTTCTATTTAATTATTATTAAAGCTTTAAATATAATATGTGTAATATATTTTATCTTTTACTAATTATTTTTTCTGTTTTTAAACGTTGATATCCTGAAATTTGTGTAAAACTAATGAATTTTGTCAAGAAAATCAAAAATCTAACCATCAACAAAGAAAAATCTGAGCTACTAATTTTATCCGTGAGGGAGCTTTTTCTTTATATTTTGTTAGAAGAACAACACGGGTGTAAAATTCATTTTGTTGCGACTAGTAAAACTTTTTTAACAGCTAAAGAATTATCTATTTGGAGAATCTAAAATTTTCATTTTGGAGATGAAATTTATTTTAGGTTTCACCTGATCGAGGCTCAATTTGAAAGTAAAAGTAAATAGTTTTATAAACTACTAAGAAGTTTTGATTTTGAGTATTTCAGTAAGAAACGGAGGGCGCGCAGGACCACCCAAATTGTTGACAACAGGGGCAGCACGGCGTTTATCGAGTTCTTTGGGTGCTGGAATTGCTGAGGCGAGACCATAGAACAAAATAATAGTGACGATAAAGTTTACCAAGAAATACTGTAAGACTTTCATGATTTCTGTTGTTTTTAAATAATAGCTTAGTTGAAATAAGCAGTTAATATTGATCGAGGATTTATATCTTCTTGAAACTGTATAATTTTCTCCAATAAAAAAGTGGTTATCGTGCTATTTTATAGGAAAACTTTTAATAGGTTTTTTATTTAATATAATCACTACTTTATAACTTTTCTTATTTTTATAGAATATATACATGGTGAATTCTTGTATTTTTGATACTTCTAAGTTTAGCAATGAATACACAATCGATATTAATACTTTTCTAATAATCAAGCTAGCGAAATTTAGAAGTATTTTTGAAATACCTGTTAACTTTAAATCAAATTTAGCGTTAATATTTAAATGTCGATTGAGTCGATTTTTTATTACTTAAATTCCCATACGCCGACAATGAAAACTACTTAAAATGTCATATGGGTGACAATGAAAACTTCCTTTGCTGTTCTGGCATGATATAAAAGTTTATTCACATAGTGTATTTTTTATCTAATATTAGGCTACAATGAGATATCTATATTCAGCTAGTCTGTGGATAATTTCAGTTATGTTTGGGCATTCATATACTGTATTTTCTATGTTGGACTACTTTGTAAGAAATTTGAATTTTAAATGAAAATTTTTGCTCAAGTTTCGATCTATCTGCGATAATTATATTTATTTAAAAAAATGTGGTTTTTGACCTAAGAAAAATTCGAAGCATTATCAGTAATATTGAATTTTTTAAGATCAATTACATTATCTACAATTAGCTTTGCAAGATTTATAAAGATCTTTGATTTTCAATAAGGTTTTTCCAAGTCAATAAGTTTTAATCAGTATTTAGTTAGAACTTTATTAATATATTTACATAAAATAAAATATGTTAAATATATTATATAGTAATACTGATGTTTATATTCCAAAAACAAAATTAAAAGAATATAAAATAAGACAATAATTGGGTGATAAACCAAGCAAAAAAGTTTTTAATAAGAAAAAAATTATGTATAATTATTAAAAATTATAATATAATTAAAAAGTAAATCTCAATTATTATAATTTATTACATAAGAATACCTATTTCAAAACATTTTAAGTTGGTAATTTAAAATCACATTTAAATTGAAACAAAATATCACGAAGAAGAAATTTATTGAACAGAATTTCATTTAAAACAAAATTCAAAGTGTATAAAAATTAAAAATAATTATTATTATTGATTAAATTAAAAAATTTGTATATGTAATTATTAATGAATTACTATATAATATTAAAGTGTTATTTGAATATTGCAATTTATAACATAAGTAAAAAAATTAAATAAAATCAATTAAAAAGTAATTAATTAAGAAAATAATTAACTGAATAATATTAATTTAAAAATCTCATTTTTATTATTCATAAATAAATAAAATATTTTAACAAAAACCAGTAAAGATAGAAATTTGTAAGACAAAGTTTTACTTTTAGGACTATTTGTTTACAAAACTGTAAAATATATTATAACAAGTCATAAATATTTCTTTCTGTTCTATGGAAAAATAACAACACTATCAATAAAAATGAATATTAAAACAGTATTTTTATTTTTTTACAGAAAAATACAAAGACATCTTGTAAAAAAAACTTGATATTATTCTTAAATTATTATTAAAAACACAAATAATTGCACAAGAAAAATTAATAGTTTTAAAAAAAGTTTAAAAAAACATAAAATACTTTTTCTAAATATTAATAACATAGTTCTAAATATCATTTATTAAAAAAATGAAAACAGATAATAAATTAATAAATAAATAGTTCAATACATAAGAATAACAATACTATTGTCTTTTAAACGTTTTAAAAAAACCTTGAAAAAACCTTGTTTATTAATAGGAACTAATAATTTAAAAAAAATTAAAGCTTTATAAGCATTTCGATAAAATTATGAAATATATAAGCTTTTGAAGAAAACAACTTTGAAAATTAAATAAAAATTATAATTATTACTAAAAAAACCAAAATCTATATAAAAAATTTAGTCTTTTAAAGTCAAAACACGTTTTATTATAACTTTATTTTGTTTTTAAAATTTTACTAAATTAGTTAGTTTTGAGTTAAAAAAAACACCTTAAACAAATATTTTTATAAATAGTTTGAGTTTATTAAAGTTTAGTCTTTTTGGAAAAAACAATATTGCAGTTAAAATTTTTATTTTTTATTAATTTATTATATATTAATTTAATTATTAATTTAATTTTTAACTTAGTTATTAACTTGGTTGTTAATTTTTTTTATTAATTATACGAGCAAAACTTTTTTAAATTATATAAATATTATTAAATAATTATCAAGCAATTAAAATTCAATCTTTTTATCTCTTTTTATTTATTTATACATTATTTGTAATAAAAAATTACTTATTGGAATTTACATATCTTTTTTCTCTTCTTATTTTGTATTATTAAAATTAATTAAGAATTAATTATCTTGTTTTTTTAATTCATTAAATAAAGACATAATTAAAAATACAAAAATATATTATTAATTTTAAGAATTACTAAATAAGAGATAAAATAATTATAACAGTATTATCTTATTAACAAGTATAGATTATATCTTACTTTTAAATTTTTATAAAACTAATTATGTATATTGAAGTTTATTTATGTAATATACTTTTTTGTTAAAATTTCTCTTTGATATTTTTATTATTTTAATAATTATTTTTTGCTATTTAATAATAATGTATTTTGCTGTTAAAAATTTGTTCTATTTTTGTTGTTGAAACATAGCTTTAGAAATTTAAATTGTTTTGTAAATAAATGCTATAGACTTACTTTTAATTTAATATCAACGTGATTAACCAATTTTTTTTTATCAATTTTTTTGAACAGTTTCTAATAGCAAAAAGTTTCATACATAATAATTTATAGCTTAGAGAACTACAACAAATTCAGATTGAATTAATTTAAAATCAATTTTAAGTTTTTTTTTCAATTTAATAAAGTTCCAATTTTGGTAAAACTATATTTAATTACTAAAAATTCCCTAAAATACAAAATAATATTTTTTTCTTATGCAAAACATTTATTTTAAAAAGAACAAAAAGTTTTCTAGGCAAAATTTCTATAAAGCATAATATTTTCGATTAAACTTTTATTGATTGTTATAATTTTAAAAAGATTGAAAAAGATTTAGATTGTAATTTCTAATTAAAATTTTTGTTACTACTGTATTCTTGTTTTGCAATCTTATTTTCTTTAGCAACCTTTTTGAAATTTAAAAAGTTTAAGCATTATTGTGAATTAAACTAAATTGAGATGTGTTTGATAATAAATTTTTCCTAGTGAAGAGAATTAATTGTACCATTTTTTAATTGATGAACGACATTTGCAAAATTCTCAATGTAAATATCACAAAACTTATAAAACCTAACTTAAATTCTAAATTACATGTACTAATAGTTAATTAATTAAAATAAAAAACTATGTTTGTAACCCTTATCCGAGAGAATATTCTCTTGCACTTTTAATTTATATTTTTTAAATTGAAGTATTATATAGATTTTAAAGTAGAGTAAAATTATAAGCACTTTTATGGCTTTTTGCACTGTATGAAAATATTTTATTATTCAAGTTATTAGAATGAAAAAAAGGAAAATCAATCCATATAAGAGGCTTTCATTTTCTAGAAATTTCGCAGGGTTTTTCACACTTTGTGGTTCTGATCTGAATCAGAATTTTCTTATATGTAAAAATTTTAATTCAATCGTCTATTTTTGTCTCATTTTTATCTTAATGTATTATAATAATTACCGTTAGGCCAATAAAAATATAACCTTGTCCATTAAATACAGCATATATATTATATATCCTTTTTTATTTTTTAATAATTTTTTCCCGTTTTAAATGCTAATATCCTAAAATCTGTGTGAAATTAATAAGATTTTTTATGAAAAATAAATATAAGAATTATAAAATTATATGCAATATTAATGGAAATTAAGGAGAGTTTTTTTTGAAAAAGCCAAGCTAATTCTGGCATAAGGGATCATTTTCTTTAATAAAAAATTAAAAGAGCAAAAAAAATTATTTTCTTACAACTAGCAAACTTTATATTTAATGATTCAAGAGTTATAAATTATCTATTCAGTTTAGGTATAATTAATAAATATGAGATGAAATAATTTTTCAATTTTAAAAGTAATGTATATTCAACTCATGAATTAACCTTTATTTGCAAAATAACCATTTAAAAGTACAAAAAATTTATTATTTCAAGTATAAATTAAATAACTGATTTAATATAAAAATGCTGCTCCACTTTTATGTATAAATCAAAGTATTAGAACATCTTTTTAATCAATAATAATGGGTGAGCCCTCAAGATTTAAAAGATAAATATGCATCACTAATAATAAACAAAGGGTGGGGGCCACTTAAAAGGGCCAGTAGGGAAACCACTCTCGTTGGTCTGAGTAGTACCGCGTTTATCGAGTTCGTTGGGTGTTGGAAGTGCCAAGGTGAGTCCATGGAATAAAATGATAGTGACGATAAAGTTTATTAAGATATACTGTAAGACTTTCATGATTTCTCTTATTTCAAATAATAGCTTGGTCGAAATAGGTAGCTAATATAGATCGAGTGCTTGGATATTTTTGAGGTTATATGATTCTTTCCAATAGCAAGTGGATAGAGAATTTTTTTTTAATCGTCTTTACCATCCCATTTTATAGAAAAACCTTTGATAGGTTTTTACTTAATATTATTACTACTTGATAACTTTCTTATTTTACAGAATATTAAAGTGTTAAATTTTTGTATTAATGATAATAATAAGTTTAGCTATGAATCCACAAACAATAAAAATAATTTTGAACTTTGAAATACGTGTTAACATTAAATAAAATTTAAAGTTAGTATAATATTTAATTTCATATACGCCGACAATGAAAACTACTTAAAATGTTAATATTAAGTCAATGAAAACTTCCTTTTTGCTGTTCTGGCATGATTCCAAAATTTATTCACATACTGTATTTTCTATTTAATAATAGTTACAATGGGGATATCTATATTCAGCTAATTTGTGGATCACCTGTTATATTTAGGCAATTAATATACTGTATTTTCTATCTAATATTAGGTCACAATGAAATAACTATATTCGAATAATTTCAGTTATATTTAGGCAATTCATATACTGTATTTTCTATCTAATATTAGGTCATAATGAAATAACTATATTCGAATAATTTCAGTTATATTTGGGCAAAATCTATTTTAATCAAGACATTTTTCGTTAATTAAATTCAAAAACCCAAATAAATTCTTGAATACTAAATTAATTTTTAATTTCCTTGATTCTAAATTTCTTATGAAACTCTAACAAAATAAATTAAAATTCAAGTAAAATTTAATAAGAACAATACAAATTTTTAGCAATAAAACTTAAAATAATATTGATTTTGAAATTCAAGTTCTCTCCTTTAAAATAGATTTTGCCCAATATATATCCAGGTGATCTAGAAATTAGCAGAATACCCATAATCTAATATTAGATAGAAAATAAAGTATGGTAGATCAATCTTTTTAAATCAAGTTAGAATGGAAAGGGATTTTTTCATTGTCGGCGTATGAATATTGAAGTTATACAGAAATTGAACCAGTATTTTAAAATTTCTAAATTTAATTATTAGAACTTGAAATTTTTAAATTAAATTAAACAACCTTGCACAAATTGGGAATCATGTAATAAAAAAAATTCAGGATATTAATTTTTTCTAGAGAAAATTTTTCTATAAAATAGCACGGGTAAAAGGAATTAAAAAAGACACTTAATCCACTTACAATTGAAAAGAATAATCATATAATCTAAAAATATCCAAATTCTTGATCGATAAAAGCTACTTATATTAAACAAATTATTATTTAAAAATAACACAAATTATGAAAACCTTACAGTATATTTTAGTAAACTTTGCCATTACTATCATTTTATTCTATGGCCTTGTTTCGACACTCCCAACACCCAACGAGCTCGGTAAACGCCGTACTATTGGTGCTACCAATCCAGATGCCAATTATCACAGTACAATTACCATCCAAGAACCTTGTAACCAATGTAATTAATTGTCATGTGGCAAAAACTCCAAATTACATGGATGCAGTTAGTTGCATTTCATGTTATCTTTTCTATATTGTAAGCTCACTCATTATTATCGATTAAAAAGATATTTCGTTGCTTTGGAGTTATAGATGAAAAGTACAAAAGTATTTTTTAGTGAAATAAATGGTAAATTAACTAGTTAATCTTATAATTTAAATTATAAAATTATATTCTTAGCAAATTTATTAATATTATTTATTTTTAATTAGAAATATAGTTATTTTACAAAATAAAGATTAATTTCTGAGTTGAATAATAATTATAATAATAATAATAATAATAATATACTATATATATTATTTTTAAATTAAGCCTCGAGTAGGTGATAACTGAAAAATTTTTTATTCTATACCTAGAATGAAAAATAAGATCAGACCACATAGAGATTTCTCGATATTAAGGGGTTTAAATGTTGCTTTATATTACCCGAACTTGTAAAATGATATATTTTGCAAATAAATTTTGAATCGCCAAAAATTATAGGAACCTTCACCGAAAATTATGTTATAATTATCTTTATGAAATTTTGGTAGAAAAAATTTTCAATTTGTATATAGTAACTTTAAAACCAGTTTTTTTATTTGGTATAATTATAATTTAATATTCTCTTTTTAATGTTAAAATTTCGTCATAAAATATATATTTATAATAGATTAAAAAGAAGTAATTATATATTTTTTTAAAAAACTTAAAATCATATCAAAAATTCCTTAAAAATACATTTTTTTTAACTTGGTAGTTGAAGACGATAATTGTTTGGTTATTGAAGATTCATATATTTACGAATTGATTTTTCATGACTTTTTATCCGAAAAGTTTTGATTTATCAACGATATATTCAAAAATATTCATATATTATGTCTTTTGATATTCTTAAATAAATAAAAAATTATTCATAAAGTTTTTAAAAACAATCGAAAATCTATAACTTTTATGAATTAATTCCTTTTTATAAAAATTCTTATCATTATTAATTAAAATATTTTTACGTTTAGATTAAATTCAGAAATCTAGTTCCCAAAATAATATATCACATCCTTACTTCATAAATAAAATTTATTTATTCGTTTATAAGCGTGAAAAACAGAGGAATAAACAAAAGTGGGAATATCTTTGTTTCTCTAATCCCAATTAAAAAAAAATGATGATGATGATACTGAAATAAAATTTTCTTAATAGTTGAAAAAATTATACCAGATAAAATAATGGAATCTTTTGGAAAATTAAACGCTAAAAGATTCAATTTCTCTGAAAGAAATAAATTATTATTTTTTATTTTTTTATTATTATCCACGTTTTGCTTTGGCATGAATCAAGATTTCAAAAGCTGGATAGTTTCTAAAGAAATTCAACTTGAAAATTCTCAAATACAAAAGGCAAATCACTCTTTTTCTAGCTTAACGAAATGGAACAATCAAATCAAAATTCCTTTACAAAAAAGTCAAATTATTAAACGGTCAAAGTCGCATTCCAAAACACAAATGGAAATTGGGAATGAATATTATCTGGTTTATAGACCACTTGCATTTTTCACAAATAAAGGATACTGCAAAAAATTTCCAGAGTATGAATTTCAAGGTTTGATTCTCTTTGATGGTAAAAAAATAAATTTTAAAATTAATTGAATTGATTTAAAAAAAAAAACTTTTTTTTGTAAAAAATTTTTCAAGTTGATTTTACAGTCTTTAAGACGAGTCCCAATTTAAATTGGTTGTTTGTAAACTTTCCGGGTCCGGTAATATTCTCACTATTCTTAATCGGAAATTTCAATATTTTTACAGGGTATGGTGAAGATAATAAAAGTTATTTTTTCATTTTTCATTTTTTTTTTTTTTTTAGAAATTAACAAAAAAACAATGGCATTCAATAAATCAGAGAAAACTTTTATTCCAGGTGAAACACCTCCCTTCGTTTAAAGTTAACGTTCGTGTCAATAAAATGGTGTTGGAAGATATAGACGCTATTTTTCCCTCTCTTTTAAGAAATATACGAACTTCTTTGAATAATAATCCAAAGATTAGAAGTGTGTTTTTCACGGGGCATGGTATCGGTGGAGGTTGGATAAAATATTTCTTTCTACTTTTTAGTTTGAAAATAAAATTATAAAATATTTAACATTTTATTTCGAAATATAGCACTTGCCTCACTCGCTGGCTTTCGGTGGGCCCTTGAAAGAGATAAGATTGTAAGTTTTAAACTTTGGCCTGAGACTAATTTTACTGGAATAGGTCAAGCTATTTTCACTTTTGGAGCTCCAAGAGTGGGTAATAGTGCAATGAGTCTACTTATGAATCAGGGAATAGTTCATCAACGTATTACCTATGGAAATGATCATGTCCCTCAATATCCTCCTGTCTCAATGGATTGGAAACATTTTGGTAGTGAAATTTGGATCGAGCAATCAAATAATTGTTATTGTCCTGATAAAGAATATGTATATTGGGATTGTAATAATCTTTCAATTCCGCGGTCACAAAAATCCACACAAGCTAATGAAGAAAATATGGTTGGTTTTTACTCTCTTAAAATATCTTCGTAACCAAATTCAATTGATAAATGTTTTCTTTTAGGAATGCAATGCAGGGCAATCTATAGAAAATGTTCCAGATGAGTTTTTTCATTATGGTCCTTATTTTGGAGTCAAGATGGGTGATTGTACACCATTTCAAGGGGCTAAAAATATTAAAGAAGCTTGGGATATATTTCAAAAAACAGTTTGATATAAAGTTTTCAAATCTTAAAAATTACAAAAAAAATAAATAAATAAATTCATCTTTAATAAAAAAACGCTTATAAAAAATTTTTATCAAAATTAATAAAGCAAGAAAATTAAAACAGATAAATTTTTTAAAGAGTAAAATTAAGGTTTCAAGCTTTTAAATAAGTTTAAAAGCAAAAATTATCTAAAACTTTCCATAAATTTTACAGTTTCATCAAGAATCAATTTAAGACTAATGTTTTTTCTCTTATAATTTTGATTTTAAACAAAAGTTGAGATTTAATCTTTTTGTGCATAATGCACTTCTGAATGGTGCTTTACGAAAAATATTTTTTTCAGATTCAAATAAAAACTATGTAATAATGTATTAAATAATGAATAAGTAAACAATTTTTTTGCTTAAAAACAATAGAATATGATCATTCTTATCCTATCTAACACACTTCATTTATATACTACATTATCAAAACTGGTAGTGTACAATAAAAATATGGTTTTAAAAAATTTTTGATATGTTTTTTAGTTTTAAAAAAAAAATTCGCTGTTTGCTTTATTCTAAATATATATTTTAGAACAAAAATTTCAATCTTTGATAAGAGATTTATTAAATATTAACAATATTTAACACTAAATAGAAAATAACAGATTATAAAGCCACTAAATACAAATTGAAAACTTAAATCACTAATAGAAGTTAATTTATACAAACTGTAAACTATATATTTTAAAACAGATATTGAAATACTTTCTGTTTTAGCATAAATATACCTTCCTAACTTTGAATTTACTACATTTGATACTTTTAGCGGTTCAATAGTTATGATTTATGGGACTAAAGGTTGCAAAATTAGGTGGAGGACGCCCACCGGGACCACCATCGGCGGCAGGAGCAACAGCGCGTTCATCGAGTTCGTTGGGTGTTGGAAGTGCCGATGCGAGGCCATAGAACAAAATGATAGTGACAATAAAATTTATCAAGATACATTGTAAGATTTTCATGATTTCTGTTATTTTCAAATAAAAGCTTGGTTGAAATAGGCAGCTAATATAGATCGAGTGCTTGGGTAATTTTGAGTTTATATAATTCTTTCCAATAGCAAGTGGATAGAGAATTTTTTTTTAATCGTCTTTACCATCCCATTTTATATGAAAACCTTTGATAAGTTTTTATTTAATATTATTACTACTTGATAACTTTCTTATTTTACAGAATATTAAAGTGCTAAATTTTTGTATTCGTAATAATTCTAAGTTTAGCTATAAATCCACAAACAATAAAAATAATTTTGAACTCTTTCTTAATAATCAAACTAGACTATATTTGAAATACTTGTTAACTTTAAATAAAGTTTAATATTAATATTTCTTAATAAAAATTTTTTCCTCTATCAATAATATCTGATTACCCATTGAGTTATTTGAATTTTCATACGCCCAACAATGAAAACTTCCTTTTCCTGTTCTGGATTTATTTTAAAAGTTGATTCATATACTGTATTTTTTATCTCATATTAGGTTACAATGGAATATCTATATTCAAACTAATTTGTGGATCACCTGGATAATTTCAGTTATATTTAGGCAATTTATTTACTATATTTTCTGTCTCATATTATGTTACAATGAAATACCTATATTGTTACACTTTGAGCAAAATCTATTTTAAGCAAGGAATATGAATTTAAAATTGAGGAGTTTTTGATCTATTTTCTTCAGGAATATATTTTTAAAAATAAATTGGATTTTGAGCTAAAAAAAATTCGTATATTATCAGTACAATTGGGCATATATAACAATCAGAAATTCTTAATGGCAAATCACATTGAAATTCTTGTATTTTTGATAAATTTTAAGTTTACCTTTGAATTACACAAACCATATTAATAAATTTTTGATAATCAAGCTAGCGAAATTTGAAACTTTAAATAAAATTTAGCGTTAATATTTTTCTAATAAAGACTTTTTCCTAGTGTATATAGGTTATTGACATTTAATTGCCGATAGCGTTAATTTTGTTTTACTTAAATTCACATACGCGGACAATTAAAACTACTTAAATGTTCATATGGTGACAATAAAAACTTTCTTTGCTGTTCTGGCTTGATATAAAAGTTAATTCACATACTGTATTTTTTATCTAATATTAAGTTACAATGAGATATCTTATTCAGGTGGTTTTTGGGTAATTTCAGCTATATTTGGGCAATTCATACACTGTATTTTTTATCTAATTCTAGGTTACAATGGAATATTTATATTGGACTAATTTGTTATTTTAAGCAAGGAATTTGAATTTAAAATTAAGATTTTGCTCAAGTTTCGATCTATCTTCGGCCAATATATATTTTTAAAAATATGCTAGTTTTTGACCTAAGAAACATTCAAATTATTATTAGTAAAATTGAAATTTTTTAATATCAATTACATTATGTAACAATTAACTTATAAATTTTATTTTTATCTTTGATTTTCAATAAGTTTTAATTAGTATTTGGTTAAAACTTTTAATAAGGAAAATTTTATTATTAAAAAGTAAACTCTTTTTGAAAAGGTAAATAAAAAATATTAAATCAAATAACAATAGTGTTATAACTTAGCAAGTTTTCAAAAAAAAAAAATATTTAAATTAAAACTAATCTTTCATTTTGATTTTTTAATTAATATATAGATTACTATACCTATTTCAAAATTATTTGCTTAATATTGAATAAACTATTTCAATATCATTTTTAATATTATTTTTATTAACAAAGTAAACAAAATTTTGTAATTCTAATTAATATTCCAAAAGAATTCAAATAATAATTAACATAATTATAATTAAACTAAAAAATTATTAATTATATTGATTCTTTATTCACATCTACTGTATATATTTTAAGATATTTTTGAGTTTGTCATTTTGATTTTCTCAAAACTTTAAATTATTTATAAAATATTATATTTTTAATCAAAGTTATATAAGGTATTATAAATCAATTTTAATATTAAATTTTTCAAAAATCTTTATTTAATATATTTTTTATTTGAAATAAAATTCAAAATAATTATAAAATTATTTTTGAATAAAATTTTTACAATATTAACTAACAATTTAATAATATTTATTTTCTTATTTTTTATTTAAATTAATAAATTTATAAAAATAAAAAGTATTACAAAAAAAAAAATTGGGTATTAATCAAACCAAAAAAGTTGTTATTAAGAACAAATTATAATATTGTTACATATCGAAATAACATATTAACAAATAGCAAAGAAGAGCAAATATTGAAAACTTAATTAAAAAAATATATTTAATATAAAGTAAATTAAATTTGTATAAATTTAATATACAAGATTAATTTCATAAATATTTTGGTTGTTATTTTTTTAAAAAAATTTGAAGATAAGGAAATAGCTTATACTATTAATAAACACAGTTAATACAATTCTATGCTTTAATTTGCACTTTTAAAATTCAATAACAGATATTATTTATATTTTTCAGTAAATGTTTATTCAATAATACATCTTAAAAGCTAACACAAATACAAATCAAAAAAACCTTAATTATAATTTTTTATTCTTAGATGTTTTAATTAATAAAGACAAAATATAAAAAAGAACAAGTTACTTTTTTACAGCTTTGAAAAAGCTTTGCTTATATATTTTCAAAAAAACAATTGATTAGATTAATAATTAAATGATTGATCAAATGAATAACTAAGTTAATAATTAAATTATTATTCAAGTTAATGATTATATTAATAACTATTTTTTGAAAAAAAAATAAACAGCAAAATTAAATATATTAAGCTACTTAAATATAATTTTCTAAAAATAGTAATTTTATCAAGTTCAAAAGATTAGTATTTATATAAATCAATATGTAGGTTAATTTCAAAATATAGATTTATGCTTTATTAAACTTTTTTAATCTAAAATATTTTAGCAACAATTTGGCTAATGGTTTACAAATTTTCTCAACCAAAATTTATTTTACCATAAATTTATTGCAATATAATAATATTTAACAATAAATTTAAATTCAGTTTTATAAACAAAGAAATAACAAATTAACAATTGATAAAAACTATTATTTAAAAGTAATAAACATATAAAATATTGATAGTATCAATAAAAATCTTATATTTAATTATGTTTCTGTAGTATAAACTATACTAATCTAATAAATTTAATATTTTTATGTTTTGCTTTTTTTTGATACCATACTAGAAAAAAATTATGAGTTTTTTATATGCTGAATTGTAATAATACAATAGTTTTTTGCATTATATATTTTTATAATTAATAAAGTAAATAAAAAAATTTTCCAAAAAAAACCAATTATTTTTTTAAACCTTGAAGAAATATAATATTTCTAATGTTTAACACAAAGTTTTAATATTAGATAATTGTAATAAAAAGTTTAATTTAATAATATAAAATAGTACGAACATATTTTATTTGCAAATTAAAATACAAATTTTTAACGATTTTATTAGAAATAAATATGTATTGAAATATATATTTATTAATATGTAAAAGTTTAATAAATATTAGTACTTAAACATATTTAATATAATTAAATTCTATACATTGCTCTTAAATTTTAATTTTCAAATCTATTTTTCAATGTATAATACTGACTTTTGAAACCATTTTCTCTTTACAATATTAATATTTTAAAGTAGTATATTAATACTAGTAATAAAAGCTTAATATTCACAAGTACAATTATTATACCACAAATAAAAAAGTGCTTATATGTATTGTAAAATATATTTTCATAATTTAAAGATAGATTTTATAGTCAAATAATTCTTTATTTGTTTTAAAAAATACTTTTTTATATTCTAATACTAATAATTTAAATAAAGTTGTACAAAAATTATTAATATACAAATAAAACATTAAAATTATTAATTAATTAACTAATTTACATACACTTTTAATCTTTTTAATACTTTTAAAAACACTGATGTCAAATGTTATTAATAGCATGTTAATTTGACTTTTTACTTTTGTTTTAAATTAAACTATTTTTCTATAAACTAAGTATATATGCCATTTAAAAATTTAAATAACAATTTTATAATAGAGAACAATTTAAGCCTATTAAAATCAAAAAAATTAATAAATCTACTTTACCACGTGTAAAATAATTAAAATAGATAACAGTATATCTAATAATATTTGTTGTAAAAGCTGTTAGGTTTTTATTTTTAAAACTACTAATATTTTTGTAAGGGAACATTTTTAATAAGTTTTATATTTAACAATTTTCATTCTCAATTACTGGGTTTAATTACTTTATTAAAGAATAATTTTTTTTGGCTATAATTTGGTTCTTTGTTATCAGATAATTTATGCTTCTTTTTTTCTTTATTATTATTTAATAATGATATCTTTCAGCAATTTTAAGTTAAAAAATTGCTAAAAATCCCATACCGAGTGCTTTATTTAATTCAGAGATAGAGTCTATGTTATTACTATTATTAATAATATAGTTCTCCAAATATTTGACTATTAAAAGTGAAAAACGATAATTAATTAAATTAACAATATTTAAATAAGAATAATTTGATTATTTCTTTAAAAATTTCTTCATAAATTTTATTACTACTTCCCACTCTTCTCTTTTATATTATTGCTTTATAGATTGTACCAAACCCTCCCTCGCCAATTTTGTTAAGATTTCTTATGAAATCAATTCATAATAAAAATAAAAATATTATCATATTCACAATTAGATGGAAGATAGATTGGATTCTTAATTATTTCATGAACTAATTTATTGCCGTTTGAAAAGTTCTTTTAAAGCTTTTCAAATTTCAAGAATTGGCATAAATTGCAGTAATTCTCAAGTTTTTTTGAATGCTGTATTCAAAACTCGTTACAATCATGAGCCTCTCAAAAATTTCTTTTAATTTCAAGGTTTCTATAGTTTGAATAAAATTGAATAGCTATTATGAAAATTTTTGATAAATAGAAATTTTTTCTTAAAAGCTTTTATTAATAGTAAGTTTAGAAAGTAACTCCTTAAAGCTGGAGTTCATATTTATGCTGTTTCTCTTTGTGAACACAATAAATTGAACCATTTAATCTTATCATTAGCTAACAGCCTTACTGAATATGAATAAATTTTAAGTAGCTATAGTACATAAGAACAACAACAATAAAAAACTAATTTAGTCTTTTTGTAAAGCATGAAAAATATCATGCTGCTGAAATTCATTCAAAAATACTTTATCTGAAATTTTATGAAGGATAAAATTTTATGATTTATTTTAAGACTGCTGCTGCCTATTTATCCTTAAAATACCGGAATTTAATTATTCCTCTTCTTATAAGTTTAAGTCTCATTAAATTTGTTTACATTACGAAATTCTGTTTTGATTTTCCTATCTTGATAAGAATCTCTTTTTATAAAAATCAAAATGAAATGATATCACAGTACCTTAAAATATCTTCTTATTTAAAGAAAATTTAACTAACTTTGAAAATTTTAATTTCATGAAAGAAAAGATAAATAAAAATCTGTTTTCTGCATCCTAAAATGCTCAAATTTATTGAATTTTTGGATATCTAATATCTAGTTACATCAAGATAGAAAAATTAATGCAATTCAAAACACATGGGAAAAAATACTTGAAATATATAATCAATAAATTATCAACCTTCTTAAATAACACTTTATAAAAAATATGGTTGCAAATGCTTTAATCTACAGTTGCTAAGTCAAGAAAGTTTTAAAAAAGTGATATTACTAATACGAAAAATAATTAAACTAAAAAAAATATATCTATTACTTAAAAAAGAAAAATGTTAAATTAAATTTCAAACAAAAATCAATAAAATCATGTTTTTTTATTAGCTTGAAATATTATTTTAATATTTACATAAAAATAAGCATTTGTTAATTTAATTTAATAAAAAATAAATCATAATATAATATACGTAAATGTTTTTTAATTTTATGCATATTCTTGACAAAAAAACGTATTTAACATCAAATATTATTAAATTGTAAATTCACATATTAAGACTTTGAAATTTATTATTATTATTATTATTATTATTATTATTATTATTACTTGTTTCAATTTTCATTTTTAATTTTTTTAAAATTTATTAACACAAGACTTAATCCACAATTTTTTAATATTCCAAAAATATTTTATTTACTCAAAATATTTATTATTTAATAAAAACAACATTCTGTCAAGATAAAAAATTGGTACATTATTATCGAGTTATAAATATTTTGTATTGGTATTTACAATTTTTTATTGGAATAATTTAATTTTATGAAAATATAGTTTTGTGAATATTATTCAGATCTCATATTAAGTAACAAAAAAATTTTCGTATTTTTTTTAGATTGTCTTTTTTCTATTACTTTTAATAAATAATATTCCTGCCATATATTAATATTAAAACATATACAAACAAAATTCGTGTCTTTATCTGTAATCTATTGTTTTTGATATTAAAAAAAAGTTTAAAAATTTTAGCTTATAATATTTATTTTATTTAAACAAGTTTTTTAACAATTTATTTTTTGAAATTTGAAATTAATTTTTTTTATTGTAAAAAATTTCTTTCAAATTTATAACATTAAAATATATTTTAAATAAAATTGTAATTAATTAGACCAATAACAAAAATTCTTAAAAATCACAACTTTTTAAAAATAATAATAATAATAATAATTTATTTGTATTATAAATAAAATTCATTTTTAATATCTTAGATTTTTAAAATCGTAAATTTGATTTTTTTATAATGTTTTACATTTATTTTCGCCCACAATAAAAAAATTAATATAAAAATCTAAATTTTTATATTAAATTATGAATATATATTATTTTTTAATTATGTAATTATAAATACTTTGAACTTATTTTTGAAATTAATATTAATATTAATTAAAAGTCTTTTTTTTAGATTTTTAATTAAGCTCAAATAAAATATAATACATACAAATAAGTTATGTTCATTTAAGAATTATTAATTATGCTCTTTTAAAATAATCAAATAAATTTTAATTATTAAATTTATTGGTTAAATTAATCTTGAAAAAATACTTAAAATCCAAAACTTTAACTTATAAATATCAAATAAATGCAATATATTTTTAGTAAACAATTATAAAAGAAAGAATCTTAAAAGCTTTAAAAACTGATATAGTACAAAAAAAATTTAATGAACTGAGAGAATAAAGTTCTATTTTACCACATTTGAAAAGGAAATACTAATTAAGAATATATCTAATAAATCACATGTTAATATAAGCCTATCTTTTGAAAATGTCAATTTTTGATGTTTTGAGACGAATCAATATCAATAATGTTGCCTAATCGCTTTCAAAATCTAAAAGTTTCTGTTTTACCAATGGAATATAAATTAGATCGAAAAATATATATAATTAGTTTCATTTTTAGATCATTAGGTTTATATTATATTTCCAAAAGTTGGATTTCACAATTGAAAATGAGTCTTTTCAGCTATATCAGAAAACTCCTACCAGTTAATGCTCCAATGTAAAAGCTAGCCCTGTCCAAAAATCTTTTTACTCACTCTTAAAGCGAAACTTTTATCGAGGCTCAATATGATCATCATTAGATGTTTCAAAGTATTAAGCTAGATATACAACTTGAAATACTATTGATTTGATTTCCTTTCACAGAAAAACATATTAGCACCGATCAACGTCAACCCATACTTTTCGGAAAATTCACGTGACTTAAGCCCCCTTCGATCCTCAGGAAAAGGCTCATAATCGATATCCTTGTTTGGCTGTCTGAACAGTAAAAACACGTAGCGGTGTTGACCTGTGCCAGGTGGAGGAGTTGGGCCATTATAGGAGGTTAAAACTTGACCTTCAAACAAGTTTCCATTTGCTATTATCATGTTTGTAAAAGTGATGAACAATGGGTCTATAAAAATTCTCAATATGAACCATAAATTATTGAATGTGCACTGACCCGGAATATTTCCAATGACCCAATGCCGCCACTCTCCGTTGATTGGATTCGAACGACTAGGAGCATCCGGATCAACCTTCCCAATGTAAATAGAGTAAAAGTTACTAACTTGGTAAAACCGACTAAGCGATTTCCAAAAGAACCCAGCACATACCATCAACAATGCGTATTGCGAATCAGCCTTATTTTCTTCAGGCATGAACCAAATTCTTGGTGCTTCAGCAGCGGCTTTTGACATATTAGCAAGATTCCATAAAAATGTAATTAAAAAACCATTTTGCTGATGGATCATGATGGGATTGATTTCCATCTCACGTGAATAGCCTTACCTTCCATCGATATTTCGTTTCCAATGGTAACGTCCAAAGACCCTTCTTCTTGTTCATTCTCTCGAGAACGAAGAGGAGATACCCCACCATAAGCAACAGCCAATGTAGTTAACTCTTGGAATTCGTCGATTACTTATTATCAAGTATTTTTAAATTGATTAGTAAACCTAAAAAGATATCAGTATTTGACCCAAGTTTTAAATACCATCCGGGATCACTTGGGTGTTTTTTAAAACAGAGAGGACGGCCGAAGATGATGTGATAAGCATAGTGAAAATTGATCTTCAAAAAGAATGGCGGCTCTTAACCTTTATTTTTTGTTGTACTATAATATTCTTTGAGAAGAAAATATCACAAATTACACGCAACAGAGAAATTTCCGAATTCAATTTTGGCCATAAATGCATTTTATAAGTGGAACCCATGACCTGCAAAGTTTGATTTATCATTCAGTCCGAGCCTAATATAATCCTGATATGCAGAAGGCAATTCGCCATAGTGATATCATGCGTCGCCCAGTTTGGATTGTTTGATGAACAGCCAAAACGCACTTCCTTTCCTTTCCCTTCCTTCTTTTATTTTTCTTGACTTTGTAACACTCCCTCTAATTTTTCATATATATATTTTTTGCTCACTTAAACTCAATAACTTTAAACTTTCTAGCCTTACCTACCGAGTGATAGCTTTTTGAACTTTTAAAATTTGTTTTATCATTTAATTTTTTACTTCCATTTTTTTCTCCGCTTCAATCTTCCGTTATCCCTTCATCTTGCTTTGCACCCGTTCACCCCGTCATAAAAATGGCTTTCCCTACAGCAACTTTTCCCGAAATTTTGGACGACTTGTCTAGGTAACTTTATTCTTAATTTGGGTTTTTGTAGAACACTATTTAAAGGTTTAAACTTTTTGGTCACTCTTATAGCCGCTTCATTATAAATGTACCAGAAGAAGAGCTAGCATCAGTGGAACGAATATGTTTTCAGATAGAGCAGGCGCACTGGTTTTATGAAGATTTTGTACGAGAGCAAAATCCAAATCTACCGAGTTTTACACTAAAAAATTTTTCGGCAAAATATATCCTTTCTTATTATCAATTATGGCAAAGAGCGTTTCAAAGACATTATATTTTAATTAGTACATATTAGAATAGACTAAGATCACCAAAGGATAATCGAGATTTAATCAAAATGAATATCGAAAATTCACTCCTTGACTCGCTTTCAAACTCTTTCAGCATTGCCCATTACTTCACCAATGGTCACATGAACATGAAAAGGCATTTTCAGATTTTATGCAATATAAAATTAGAATCCCAGTTTGTGGGGCTATAATGTTAAATGGAACAATGGAATTGGTAAGAACCTTTGGGCTGCTTCAATTTATTGTTTTCTTTTGGATTCTTCAGCTTAAATTATTAATCCTTATTTTGTTGTCTGGATTGCTACATAGTGTGTATTAGTAAAAGGATGGTCTTCAAGATCAGGTTGGGGATTTCCCAAAGGAAAAATTAATAAAGATGAGCCAGATTCCATCTGTGCTGCACGAGAGGTTAGGCTTCTGATTCATAATTTTGCTTGTTTGATCACTATTTCTCTCATCAAAACCAATCATCAATTAAAAAGGTTTTGGAAGAAACTGGCTACGATATATCTCCATTAATAAAAGAAAACGATTATGTGGAAATAACAATTCGTGAACAACGAATACGTTTGTACATTGTTGTCGGTGTTTCAGAAGATACCGAGTTTTGTCCCCGTACTCGAAAAGAAATTAGTGTAGGTGAATCCTTAATAAAATTGTCTTAATACGCTAGTGTATATTAAATTTAGTACGAACCATTATACTTAACCTCACGTTAGAAAATTGAGTGGCATAAACTTTCGGAATTACCAACTTGGATTCGAAGTAAAGATAAAGATTCACCATATCACTGTGGAGGGGGATGTGTAAAATACGGAAGTAGTAGATTTTATATGGTGGTTCCATTTGTTAGGTATGTTAATTTAATGAGTTAATAAGTTGGGACTTTACTGTTTAAACAATAAAATACATAAATTTTTCCCTTAATTTTATTATGATACTGATTTATTGATTTTTTATAAATAGTAAATTACGTAATTGGGTTAAACTTCAAAAAAAACTTGCTAGAAAAAGGCCATTAGAAATAAATAATCAAGAAGAAAGCCCCGGAGCGATGGCAATCAATGGCCAAGCTTCCGAAACCCTCGTTTCAATTGTATTCGAGGGCGAGAAAACTTCATCTGAAGCCTCGGTTCCAGGTACTGAAAGCGAAGGGAGTGCAAAAGGACAATCTCCTATTCCCAATGATGAACCTCAACGGGGATTAACAGATTCCAACGAAACAGCAGCCAAAAATCTTTTGAAATCAATTTTGGGTGTTGAAGACCAGACTGTCCCTTACCTTGTCGATGGGCCTCCACCTGTTCCTCCTTCTCAAGTGTTACCCTTATTTTCTCCAATGGCTATGCAGGCTCCTTCGATTGATCGCGACATCACTGCTCCAATTCCTCGATCAGCCAATAATAACGTCAACATTGCCGCTTTGGATCCAGAACAACAGCTTAGACGCAATTCAATATTCAAGTTATTTACTGAATCGACACCCTCAGGGAGCCGAAGACCTTCAGGAAATACAGTATCCTCGTCTTCTGTTTCTATCGATAATGACGAAAGACGTCGTAATTCTTTACTTGGTTTGCTTCAACCTGAAGTTGAGACCGCCCCTCTGGAAAAAACTCCAATACCTCGCAAAATGGAACGATCTGTAATGGGGAACTCGGTTATTCCAGCAAAACGTAATGTATTAGGATCTGATAATAGCTCCGAAAACCAAGAGAGAATGCTTCATTTCTTGCAGCATCCTTCTCTTCCCATGTCTCAAAATAAAAATAATAATAGTTTGTTCAGTATGTTTTCACAACCAATGTCTCAGCCGAACCCTATACCACCTTATCACCACCATACTACAGATGGGGAATCTCGTATGTTCTTAGGGAACCGGCATGATTCGATGTTTAGCTTGTACTCGACCCAAGGATATATAACATCGATGGCCTCTCAGCATTTTGGTTTTGTGGGTCAAGGACGACCACCCAATCGCCATCATGACTACAATAATATCCATGGTCTAGATCACACAAGTCGTGAAATTGATGATATTTCTCGCAAAATATCCTTATTAGGATTATTGTCATCTGACCATCAATCCGAAAATTTTAGGAGCACTCCTAGCTTGAATCATCGCGGTTTTATTAATGGCGCAGTCAACAATCATTTTCCACCTATTTCATCGTCCTATTTTTCAAATGGAATGGAAACTATCAATCAGACCCTGACTTCTAGTCAACAATCCTATACTCCAAGTAGTCCGAATGTGCTTCGAGCAAGCCAAGAAAATTTGCTACGTCTTATTACAGCTTCGCCTCCACCACAAGCCAAATTTGCAACAGGCCCAATCGGTGCAGAAATTCAAGAACAAGAAAGAGTTTTGATGAGATTTTTAAAATTTGCCAGTGGTGATAACGATACCAATGATAATGATACCAGTGCCACCGCGAGTATTGATAGTGGTGGATCTTCTACAACTACAATTGCAAACGAGTTGAATGCCGACCTTGATGGTTCTGGCATTGATGCCATAAATTTAAATCGCGTTGCTGATATTGTCTCGGATCCGAATGTTTCATCTACTGGAATAGGAAAAAATAGTGGTTTCATGGATCCTTTATCTTATCTTACAACTAATACCAACTTCCCAAATGAAAGCGATTTCAGAATGGAAACCACAAATGCTGAAAGAGGAGGTTGCGATGGCCCTATGCTCGCAGGTACGATTGAATTAACCGGATTACCTCCTGATCCAAGGCATATACCAGGGTTTCTTTCGTCAGCCCCAAGAGTTATCAATGAGGAGACCTATAACCCCCAAGTTCCGTCTCATCAAATGGAAAATGTCTTTTTGAATTTCAAATTTGATGTTGATAAAATATTGGCTGCCATGTGACCAACAGACTATAATCTCAACAATAACAAAACCTGCTTGAAATCGTTCAAGTTTTAAAAATCAGCTAACATAAGGAATACCATCCGTCAGAATCATTCTAATGAAAATTTTGGAACAATTGGCCGATTATCAAAGGGCAACGAACAAAGTTTCCGTTTTGTTAAGTTTTTTGTGTACATGTTATTTATCCTTGTTCGTGGGAGCTAAAATAAAAATACACAAAGAAATCAGCCTATTATCGGATATACCGTTGTGTTTATGCATATCTGTTATATTATGTTTGATTTAAGCGGCGTCGCTTTCGGACTGTTGATTTGGTTTTAAATTCCATTTCATATAAAGTCACTAAATTTATCAATCGTTCAAGTTAGTATAGTTAAAATCATCTAATCCCTCGAAAGTTTACTTGTTTACTAATCTCTGTCCAGGTTCCATGACTATTAACCAAATGCATCATCTGTGACCTAGAAGTTTTCCTTGGTAGATCCGTTTTGGATCATTCAGAGAGTCATAAGAACTTACCACTTTTTTTCGACTTTCTAACCTTGCCAACATTGGTTTTCGATTTTTTTGGGTTATCTTGCTTATTAATGGAACTCTGGACCGTAACCCCAACTTCACGATCTCGCTTCAATTTTTTTGAAGCTTCTTCTGGATCTCGGGGAACACTCTGATCTATTATTGAAGAGCTAATTTTGCGGGTTGGAAATGTCACCCATTCATTTCCATCACTTTGGGTGTCAGCGTAACTTATGAACCCCACTTTAGCTGTGTCATCCCTTAGATGTTCTTCCACATCCAGCGCACGCAGTCTTTCACAAAATTCTTGTTGGAGGCGTGCTGTACGTTCTTCATTTGAGAGCTCTGGAGCACGAATTGCGTTCTCCATTTGTGAATTATCAAGATTTTTTTGTGAAAATTCGTGAATCTTATTGGTCCTTTCTTTAATAAAAACTGGATTAAAAGCTCGTAGCAAAGCCGAATCAATGAATGGAGGCGCTCCGTTTGGAGTAAATGAACGACGAAAGTTGGGTTTAGTTCGGAGAAATGGTAGGTATGAAGGTTCATAATCAATTTGGAATTTCCTATGTAGCAATTGAAAACAGTAAATGTCAAATTTAATGTTATCAATAATTGCCGTCCGATAGCATAGAATATTTTCATACGGCTTGAGTTCCTTTGTATAATCTGTTTCAAGAACCCAGTGTGCCTCGTCCAGTTCCTGTTTTTGGGCATTCGCTGCCTTTTCACGCTCTTCTTTGATCTGGCTTCTTTGCATGAACTATCAAAAATTGAGATGAAGGGTTTGTATAAAGAGAACCAGTTTAAAAGATCTGTTAAACTTGGCATTACCTTCAGGCTTGTGATTTTACTTGACAGCTGCTTTTGCTGCCCCTCACTTGGAATCGCCTCCATGAATTTTCCAGTGTTGTTATGGGAATTTGAAACTCTTAAAGCCTATACAGTTCAATTTCATCACTAATTCTAATTCTTTTTTGGTGTAACATTAATTTATTTACAAAAATTCATGTTTTTTAAAATGTCCTTCGTATTTAAAATACATTAAAAATCACTTTTATTTGGTAATTGTTCCTATAAAACACTAATGTATTTTAATTTTTAATTAAAAGAATTTTATTATTACACTAATTATATGATAAATAAGTGAATTATTTTTTACAAATTTTTATTAATTTTAATAATATGTGATAAAAAATTCTTGTATTTTTATTAAACAATAAATAAAAAAATTTGGTAATATAATTAATATTAAAATATAAATATTGTTATATTATTAAAAGTTTTTTTCAAACAACTAACTAAAACCAATCTTATTATAATTACTATTACTATAAAAAATCCAAGAATTTTAATAAAAATTAGTAATAAAGCTATTTTTTTCTTTGCGATTTTTTTTAATAGTATTTTTAATTTAAAGCCAATATTTTTTA
>JAAOMT010000273.1:119114-182374 GCA_016748015.1 Geosiphon pyriformis | reverse complement strand
AGATGTCATCAAATTGGAACCCTATTTGTGCACCAGTATTGATTTCAAAATAGCACTGGAAATTTCAGCAACAACTATGGTTCAATTAGCATTTAGGAGTAGCCTAGCAAAAAAAAAATCAACATCAGAGAAGGAATAATTAACGCAGGATATATAGAAAATATTATTGCTATGCTACAAAATGATTCAAAAAAAGCATATATTATAGATCCAAATGAAAAGATAGCACAGGCAATATTTCTACCTCTGGTTAAAGTAGCTAAATTAATATTAGTGAGAAACAGAAGAATTAGGAATAACAACAAAAAGGATACAGAGATTTGGATCCACAGGTAGAATAGACATACCAGTTAATATAGCAGAGGAAGAAGTTATTGGAAAAGGAGAAATTATCTCAACCCGTCAATTAATTTTCATTCTACCATATAACCAGTATATATTAGCTATAAAAAGAGAAGTAAAAGATCAAGCCCAATTGTTCAAAGTAGAAGCCACTATCTGTAAATCAGGAGAGATTAGACTCATTAATCTCTATATATTAGCCAAAAGCCCCAAAAATATCAAAATTCCCATTTACAACATATTTCAGAACTATCCAGAAATACTGTTACACTTTGATATGGAAACCATAATCATTAACCAATAAGAAAAAATGAACAATACACAAGTGGAAGACGTGAGAAACAAAGTCAAACAAACAATACTTGAAAAAAAAATATTAAAATTAATTCAAAACAAAGATTTCAATGGAGCTCAATATTAAAAAAAAGGAGATAATGTTATTCATAAAAAGAAAACAGATATAGAAAAAATAATAAACCAATAAGAGAATAGTAGTTAGCATGTAAGCACATTGCTTAGCAATGTGAAGCAATATCAAAAATCACAGCACATTGCTCAGCAATGTGAAGCAATATCAGAAATTATGGCACAATACTCAGCAATATGAGCATTGCTTGAGAAATTATAGCACATCGCTCGAGAATATGAGCAATCTTGTAAAACCCAAATTATGTATATATAATAGTAGCATTAGAAGTAGAAAGGACAGATTTCTCAGTTTAGATTTTGTTTAAACAATCTTCCAATTCACAAATATCAAATAAATAATTATTTTTTATTTCAATTCTACTCTTCACTATCAACACTTTATGTTGATAGTAATTAATACTTAACCATACTAGAACAATAGCTCTTAATCACAGCTATTGACAAAATACTAACTTGTGTATTGTCTTGGTTCATTTTTTTATTTCTTTTATTTTCTTTTCTTTGATTTTATTGTTACATACTAATTGATTAAGGATTAAAGCACTGAATTATTGACATTATGAATAGTTTGATAAAAGACCCAGAAATAAGGGTAGAATCATATATATATTAACAGATAACTTACCAGAAGGACATGACTGCCAGATTAAACTGGCCATCATGCTGAAGACAGAAATTGAAAAAACAACTCACCAACCATATTGTCATTGAATCTCTGTCCATTATATAAAGGACTTAACTCTAAAACCTTCAGATACAATTCATGTACCAGTATTACCAGTATTATCAAAATATTGAGCACCAAGTTACGGATTTGTTATTTGCTTTGAGATCCCAAATAATCATTTATAACAACGGCTTAGGAATCATTGAAACCCAAGCTTCTTTCCAAGTACCAGGTATTGATTCACAGATCAAATAAGAATTTAAAAGCACCAAAAGCATATTCAAAATCGATTTATTACAATGTTTTCAGAGCTCATTCAAAATTCCAAAGAGACCAGCAGCTTTGCCTTTGGGCAGATCAGAAATTACACTAAACAACTCATCAAAACCAACAGAACATATCATGTCAGAAAAGACATCATCAAAAACATACTCCAAAGACTGGTATTGGTAAGACCAAACATTTGAAATATCAGACACCACCCTGCACTTCCTGGTCCAATCTTTCATAATCTCATCCACCCTAAATTTAACTAAGCTTGGCTCTAATACCAACTTGTTATTCACAACCAGATGATCCAGTACCACCTTGTGAAAGGAGCACTCCAAAACACTCTTAATGATGTAACCCTTGTCTGATTCAAAACTTTCTATTCTCTTATTAATAGCCACCTTGATACATGCTTCCTCAGTGTGTCTGGATTCCAACAACTTAGAAGAGCAGTAAGATTTCTTCATCTTAGCCAAAGCCAAACAAATTGTGTCAAAATTGAAACCTAAAAGAAATAAAGACTTCACCACTGACACACTATTAGCATTGAGCTCACCCCACATATCCAATAATGAAGCAAATTCCTCACTAGAAACCAAACAAGAAGCCTTAACCAGCTTGAACACCAGCAACTCCAGCTTATGAAACCTTAAAGAATTTCTGGTAAAAACACTATCAAAATCCTTGAATCATTTCTTCCTAAATATCTTATTTGCTGAAAGAGTCATTATCTTGTGCAAAACATTCCACATAACATCTAAATTCGAGAGCTTTACAGCAGCATTAAACTCATTAGCAAACATTCTAGCATTGGCTGATGTGGCATCTTTAAAATTTTTCCACCTATTGTTATCAGCACTCCTAAAATCAAACTTCCAACGATCTCTATTAGCTGCTTATGAAAAGAGTTCAACTGGATATCCAACAGACTGTCCAGGCCCACAAAAACAGAAACTATCCAATGATTAGTGTAAAAATGTTCATTCATATCTACAACATTGTGACTTATTACTACATTGACCAAATTAAACAAAACTAGCACGTAATTAATCGTTTTTTTCATGCTCTTCAAATTTTCCTACATAGGACTTTTCACTACTGGGTCACCTGACAAAGAGTTGACCAGCCCCAAGTCAAGACATCTTTTAAAACTTGCACTTTTACATAAACTGTCTTTATTGAAATCACTACCCAGAACAATGAAAGAAGATTTATTAACAGCCTTAGCAATGAGAGAGTTGACTTCACCAGCCTGAGAGAACCAAACTACAGAAGAAGCACCAGCATACAGCCCCAAAATTAACACTGAAAGTTTATTTCTGAAAAACAACTTGATAGACAGGAGCCAACCAGGTACTTCTGAAATTTTGCACACATGTCTCACCAGAGAAGAGTTCATAACAATCACAATACCAGCACCCAGATAACCAGATTCTAAACCAGAGATAAATACTTGCACACTATCAAACTTGTTGACAATCCAGAGGTGAACCTTTCCTTTTAACTTTGATTCCATGAGAATAGAAATTAAATTGGCCTTTTCTTTGTGCCAACAAATAATATTATTCTGTTTCGCAGGATTGGTCATTTCTCTAACATTACAAGTCACAACTTTCCAGATCTTATTACTTATTGAGAAAGAAAAGAGGTAGAAACTGAACCAGCATTGTTCATTTTAGCTGAAAGGCTCATAACTGTGACTAAAAGATTGTTCAATGTTTCCTCTATTTTTGAGATAACTGCAGAATCAAAAACCATTACTTCTGCAACAGTCTCACCACCAGTGGCCACACCTGAATTCTCACTCATTACTATATTCATCCCTTAATTCTGTGATGAAGAGGTCACCAATAGCTAATGTTCAGAGCTAAGCTGAGAAACTGTTGACTCAGGTGTGTTCAACCTCTTAGCCAGCATGTCAACATGTTCTGCAAGGTTGGCAAGACTGCACTCAAGAATGGCAAACCTATTATTCAATTCCAAAGACACCAATGAGGTAGGCTTCATCTTCAAAGAGGAGCCAGCTTTTAACAAAATATTCCAACCAGGAGGAGAAGGGAAAGAAGACTCATCAGCAATTTGTGTCCATGAGACACCACCAAAAGAAACAGAATGAGCAACTGGAGCTGAGTGTTTGACATATATGGCAGCCAACCTACTTTTATCTGAGTTTGAGAGAGTTTTCCTCAATGAAGCATCAGAAGAAACATTCTTTTTCCCACCAACAAAACAAACTAATGATGTATGGCCCATATCCAGCACACTTGGCCAAAACAAGGCAAGACCAGCACAAATTGACCTCTTTTAAAACAGGCGTGGTCTTTATGACAGCATCTAATGACTCAGCAGAATCAAAACAAACAGTAGTGCATCTGGTCTGAGTATAAGAAACCAGGTGACAGTCAATTACACAAGTTTTCTCACCTACTGAAGCAACATAATCCCAGATATTATGTGTATTGGTTCCTATTGGCAAAGTGTACAAAAAGGCTCTGTAAACATCTCATGCATCTCAAGATTTTTTGTCTATGTCAGATCTAGCAACATGCATTGCATCTTTCCCAATCAGAATAGACCATTTTGTTATGACCAAATCAGCATAATCAACCTGTTCAAATTCAACTACTGCTTTTTGCCACAGTCCCACCAATTGCATCTTGATCGACTTAATCACTCCAAACTTGAATAGCACAACATGTACAGCCTCTGTTGATGTTCCAATTGGAATTTCCTTTAACACCACAGCCCAATTTGAGCGTCCAAATGATTTTTTGAGATTGGTGTTTACCAAGATCTTTGCTTCTTCAGCCTTTTTTAAAGCCTGCACCAAATTTAATTCAGAAGTGAACATTGCTCTAATAATTCCAGCAAATTTTGAGAGAGTAGAAGCCCTCCCAAAACCATTGACTTTTGAAAATAGTTTTCTAACCATGGCCAGTTTTTCTTAAGATGATTTCCCAGTAACTTTATCTAAACCAATATCCAAAGCAAAAGATTTGTGAACAGAAATATTGACCAAATTCTTAACAGGTAAAGGGAGTTCCAATGGGGTGTTCAAAAGAACATAATCGTCATTGCCATTTAATAAAAAATTAATCTTTCCCAATGATTTGCCTAATGTCTTCATAGTTTTGACCTTTAAACCAGTAGGTGTTTGATTAGAATCTCCTACAGTAAGAGCACTACCTTTACTATAATTAAAACTGGTCTCTTCAACCAAGCATTCTTTCTCCATATTAATACTTTCAGACTTAGTGGTGTTACCAGTCTCAGAACTTCATGAATGGCTATTTTGAACTATAGGACCAATATTTCCATTACCAGAACCATCTTCTAGAATGTCACCTCTCTTTTTTTTTTTTGGAAGAACAGGCCTGAAGCCATCACTAGAACCAGAACCTTTGGTAGTCTTCTTTATAACAGCAATACTACAGCCAATGGTGGCTTCATAGTCAAGAATAAAGGATTTAGATTTATTATACTGAATTGTAAAAAACTTCTTTCAAAAAACTTTGACTTTTTTTTGGGAATTTGAACAAAAAAGAAAAAGAAGTTTTTTTTTTTTTACATTTATTGAGTGAAATCCAAACACTACTTAATGCTATACATCAAATGATTGATCTAAATTAGACATGAATCATGCACTTTCTACACATGACTAGCCACTCAGGCCAATCAGAACAACACTATGTACCTATATGAACGGAAACCACATTTAAAGCACCAGAAATGAACAAACTAAATTTATGTAAACCAAATCTAATATCCAATGCATCATCAATACCCAACAACCTGACAACCCCAGCCAAATACAGAGAAGATAGACCAGAAATAGAAACTGGCATAGAACCATCTCGAGGAATCAACCCATGTTTCTCCATAAATGCATGATGTTTGACACAGACCAACCAAATCTTATCTCTAAAAGCCAGACAAAAATCATGAACAAAGTCCACAATTTTCACACCAGCAAGTTTCAGATCACCAAAAACAGAAACTGCCTCAAAAAACCAATCATTAAAAACAAAGCCTTTACACAAAGCAACACAGACTGAGATGTCAAAAACGCATGAAGAAAAAGTTTGCAGCACATAAGAAGAAGGGCAATGAAGGCCAGAAATACCTTCCCATTTAACCGCAAAATCACCAAGCAGTCGACCATGACTAGCAAAGTCAGAATCACAGGAAAAGACATGGTCCAAGATCTCTACACATCCACAATACAAACAAATCACACTAGGGTAACTCCTATCATAAAGGCATTTGCAAACAGCCACAGGCAGTCTATGATACAGAGCCTTTATAAAGTATGTGCACAAACCAGCAGTCCGTTTACTAGTGAAGCCAACAGCCATGTGTGAATTGGGATGCCAAACAGAAGAAGACCTGCACCAATTGATATCACTGAGCAATTCGCCAGTGACAACTCTGGTACCTGAACCAAAACCCCAATGTGAATGGTGAATGGACTGATAAATATTACACACAAAATGCCTAGAATTACCCGAAACAGGACTACTACCAGCCAGGATAAACTGCTCATCCAGCTGGGAGGGAAGAACCAAATCAGAAAAAGCTGCACAGCCAGCCAGTTCATCAGCCTAGTCATTACCTATAACACCAGAATGTCCCTTAACTTTACATCAGCTGACATCCAACCTCTTAGCACAAATAAAATTAGCAATATGATGATGCTCCACCCAACAACTATTCCAAAAATTCGGATGTGCCAAACCCAATTCCGACCTGCAGGCATCTAACATGACCTGACTATCCAAAAATAAGCAAACTTTGCTAACTGCAGAAACACACTCGAAAGTGAGTGCAATAGCTTGCAATTCTGCCAAAGTAGATGACAACAAACCCAAAATCTTAACATCTAAACCCATATTAATATCATCAAAGAAAACTGCCACACCCAATTTAACACTGAGAGTATCCAAACCAGCCAAGGATCCATCGGTATAAACTGAAAGGCTATCAGCACCCAATCCCAGCAACTGACTACAAACCAAGTCAAAATCAGTGGATTCCAAGACATTAGGAGCAAAAAAAATGCCCACTGAACAGTCATGAACAGAAGAAGATGACTCTGCACTGCCAAGATAACCAACAGAAACACTAAACCAATCAGGAATAGTGCCACGCGGGTCCAGCCTTTTCCAATGCTTAAAAGTCTTTCAATCAAAAGCAAGACCATTGCGATGACGCAATTGTTCCACAAAGGCAATTCCATACTGCTGAAGTGAGAAGAAACATTTAGAAAATTTCACCTCTCCAATAACCAAAGACATAAGAGTACCATGGGAGAATTGGAATGCACTGGGGCCAAGACTACTAAAAGATAAACTGCAATCGGCAAAAATATGAACCACACCTGCCAGAAAATTGTTCAAGGGATTCAAATTTAAACAAGCCAGAGAGACCAAAAGGTGCACAGGATGCCAGCTCAAAGTCTGTAAATCATGAGACCTATGGAGAAACAAATGACCCAGGATTCTAACAGCATTGGCAAAACACACTATGGACACCGATTTACTCTCAGCTTGAATCTGTTTAAAAGTTTTTAAGCTGTAAAGAAAGGGGTGATAAAGAGCATTATTGGAGAAGTCCAAAGGAAGACTCGCTCTGGATTTGAAGCCTTTATGAATTAAAGCATCCTATTTACAGCAAACACTAAGTGGAACAAAGCTAAACTGTGTTTTATAACTAACAATGAGGTAAAGAACCGCTGAAACCAAATATGAGAACTGCTTATCAGAAATGGCCTTCTTCAGGACGAGATTGGTAAAAAACTGGATATCCGAATGCATCTTGGCCAAACTGGGCTTCGACAAACCACCCATAGACAGAAAGATGCCCAAATACCAGTGAGGTCCTTCTTTCTTGGCAATAGAAATAGGTGCACCACTGATCGTCAGAAATAGGCTTACAACCCTGCAGTTAATGGGAATAGCTACTGTCTTATCATTGTTTATTGAAATATCATTAATTCTAAAAAATTCACTAGCAACATTGAGAATGTGTTGTGTTATAGTCTGACTGCTGCCAACCCAAATTGTATCGTCTACGAAAGCACTAGCAGCAAAGAAAAAGGAAAAACCAGCTTGAGATTCAACACAGCCAGTCTTAGCAATGAAATGAGAATTCAACTTATATTCACAAAATTCTTCTTGTCTCTTGACTTTACACAAAAAAGAATCATAAAATATATGCCAGAAAAGAAGTGAGAACACTTCTCCTTAATTGAGACCATCATGGACTTGATAACCATCAGTTAGACCAATGTCAGTCATTACTCTGTTGACTCGGTTATTGTGAATGCCACCAAAAAATCAAATAAACCTGCCACACATTTTAATCCTGATCAGACTCCTTTTTAAATACTCCCAGCCAACAGAATCATAGGTCTTCTTCATGTTCTGCAACACCAGCCAAAGCTCACAGTTCTTCTCCAGAGCATTTTTGACCACAGAGCCGACAGCAAAGATAGAAGACTGTGTCGTCATACCCTTCAAAACAGAAAAATTGTTTCCGTGGAGAATGTTGTGAGTACTGCACACCAAAGAAATTCTGTTCGAGAGGATTTTTGAAAGGATCTTACAAGTGGTTTCAATCAAAGCAATGGGTCAGGTGTTTGTAAAAATTCCCTTCCACTCATAAGGTTTGGGAATCATAGACACCTAAGCTTTCTTCCAAGGACCAGGAACTGACTTACAGAGCAAACAAGAGTTCAAGAGCACCAACAACATATTCAAAACTGATCCATCACAATGCTTCTAAAGCTCATTTGAAATACCAGACAAACCAGCAGCCTTATCATTAAGCAAGTCCGATACAACACCAAGCAACTCAACAGAACTAATGGGGTCCATTATTCCTGAAAACGCATTATCAAATACGTACTCTAAGGGTTGGTACTGGCAACACCAATCAGCAGAGACATCAGTGACCAACACACATTTTCTGGTTCAGTCTTCCATGATAACATCTACCTTAGATTTAACTAGACTAGATTCCAGAACCAGTTCATCATTAGCAACCAAGTAATCCAATACCACCTTGTGAAAGGGGTGCTCCAGCACACTCCTAATTGTATGACTTTTATTCACCTCAAAACTTTCCATCTTCTTACTAACAGCTGACCTAATACGAGATTCTTCAGCACACTTTGACTTGGACAATTTAGAGAAATGATACAACTTCCTGACTCTGAACAAGACAGATCTTATGACCTCAAAATGCAACTCTGAAAAAAAATGAGACTCAACCACAGAAGCATTTGTAGCATCCAACAAGTTCCATGTACCCAGCAATGCAACAAATTCCTCTGAGGAAACCAAACATGATGCTTTAACTAGCTTAGACACCAAAAGTTCTAACTTGTGAAACTTAGAAGATTCCTTAGTAAACACATTATCATAACCCTTGAACCATTTCTTTTTGAAAACATCATTTGCTAACAAGCACACAATTTTGTGGATGACATCTCACATAGCATCCAGATCCAGAATCAATAGAGCAGCATCAAACTCACACTTCAACATTGCTGTGGTGGCAGCAGAAGATTTCTTGAACACAGCCCATTTGGCAGCCATAGCATCCTTAAAATTGAACTTCCAACAATTCTTATTCATCTGTTTGTGAAGAAACATCAAATTAACATTCAAAAGACCACCCAGACCCATGAAAACAATAACAACTCTATGATCAGTATCAAAATATTCATCAATCCTGGTCACACTATGATCTAAAATTGTATTAACCAAGCTTAATGACACAAACACATAATCAATAGTCTTGGCCACCCCTCAAGAATTGGTCCAAGTTGCATTCTTCCCAAACAAGCTCCTTCCCAAGGCATTAACCAAACCCAAATCAAAACATTTCCTGAAACTAGCACACCTGTAAGAGCTATCTTTATTGAAATTGCCGCCCAATATCATGAAAGAGGACTTATTAACAGCTTTAGCAATCAAAGAATTTATCTCATCCACTTGTAAGAAGCACACAGATACTGAAGCACCAGCATACAAACCCAGAATTGACACTGAAAGCCTATTTTTAAAAAGCAGCTTGACAGACAAAAGGTGACCAGGAACCTTAAAAACTTTACATACATGTTTTGTCAGAGCATTGTTCATAATGATTACTACACTAGAATCGAGGTAACCAGAATTCAAACCAGAAACGAAAACCCGAACATTATCGAATTTATTAGCAATCCAAGGCTGAACCTTATCTTTTAACTTTGTCTTAGTAACAATTGAAACCAAATTGTTCATATCTTTGTGCCAACATATAATGTCCTCTTGCTTGCTGAATTGTTCATTTCCCTAACATTACACGTGGTAATTTTCCATACTAAATCATTCATTGAGAAACAGAAAAGACCACAAAACCCGAGCCAGCACACATCTGATCTAACTTTTCCAATACCGAACAAACCGAAGCTTCGAGAGCCATCAACTTCGACTCCAAACAGCCCACTATTGAAGTTAAAATTTTTGAACTACTCGAACCCAAACTTGAAACACTAGAAGAAACCAAGGAAGGAGGTAGAACCGCAAACTTAGGTTCATTCAAAACCATATCCAAACCAAATTTCACATCAATTAAACCAGGAACAACCAAGGGCTGAGAGGAGGAGGCAAGAACTAAGGACACCAGGTTTAAATTGTCAAGTTTGTCAATAATACCAGACACCTTATCTGTGAGAAGTTTCAAAAAATGCTCCAAAAAAGTGAGACAAGTTTCCAAAAATGAACTAACAGGATCCGCAGGAGATGAGTGACCAGTCACACCTAAGGCACCAGAAAAAGAGCCAAGACCAGAACTAGAACCAAAGTAAGGACCATTAGACGAAGATACCAAAAAGACAACCTGGGTCCATGATTTGCTGCTGAATGCAGCTGGTTTAGAAATAGGCACACTCTTTTTCACATACAGCTTGGCCAACTGGAAATGATTTTCATCAGAAACAATCCTTTTAAATGACTTGGAAAGAGCAGAAGAGGTTGAGATTACAGCATTACACTCCAGCACAGAATGATCAAGTTTCCCACACTGTTTACACCGAATCATGTCCAATCTAGCCCAAGACAGTCTCATCCCACCAAAAATAGGCTCTGTACAAAATGCAGACTCTAATACCTCATCATTCTCAAAACAAACCACAGCACAACAAATTCTATTACCAGTGTCTAAGGATCAATTTATGACACAAGTTTTCCCACCAGCTCCCACCAAAAGATCGCCAAGATTATGAGCTGTTGTTCCTACTGGCAAAGTAAACAAAAGCACCCTATACCAATCTCTAGATGCTCATGTCTCACAATCCCCCACAGCTTTGGCCACACGCACTGAATCTTTCCTGATTAGGAATGACCACTTAGCTGCCAACTGATCTGCCTAACTCAATTTGGCAAACTCTACTACAGTCTTCTGCCACAGCCTAATGAGTTGCAATTGGATTGACACCACTTGACCAAATTTAGACACTGCAGCAATGATCATTTCTTTTGGCATATTCATGAGAATTTCTTTGATGACTACGGCCCAATCTGAGCAAACTCCTTGTCTCTTAAGATTGCTGTTCACTACGATGTTATTTTCTTTGGCTAATGACGCAGTCTTTTCTATGCTTTCAGATGAAGTAAACGTCGATCAGATGATTCTCTCAAATTTTGAGAGGGTGTTGGCTCCCCCAAAACTATTGATTGTTGAAAACAACTTTCTGATAACCTGAGTCTTGGCCATAGCTGATTTTTCCTCCACAGTAGATAGATTGATGTCCAAAGCAAACGACTTCTTTACCACAACTTCCACCTGAGACTTGACAATTTTGGGGTCCACTCACACCTTTTCTAAAGAGAAAAACAAATGGAGAGGAAGGAAAACTTCCTCTTCATCATCCATGTCATAACTAATAGAGCCAATAAGGGAACTGATAGCCGCACCAGTATTAAAACATTTCACATTGGGCATATTCATTTGGGAGTCAGATGTGCCATTATCATCAGAGGCTTCTCCATCCGTATTCATACTAGCAAACTGCCTGTTCATACAAACAGACCCACTATCTTTGAGATTCTTATTTGCACTTAAGGGTTTGATATTACCGAGAGACTTTTTGACATTTTGAGTCAAACCTCCACCAACTGAACCAGTAGACAAGACTCTGGCAGACCTTCTCTTAACACTAGAATCACTTATAGCAGCAGCTGGTCTAACAACAAAAGGATTTGTTTCTTGTAAAATAGTGGAAGACAGTATGCAAAAACAGAAAAAAACTTCTTTCAAAATTTGACTCTTTTTCAGGAATTTGGGACAAAGGAGAGAAAGAAGTTGAAGTTTTTCTTCAAATTTTAAGTATAAAGTAAATAAATTATATAAAAAATATAAAATATTAAAAATTAAAATTGGTTTTAATAATAATAATAATAATATAAATTTTTTTAATGTTATTAATATTGTTAATAATAATATTTTTAATTAAATAATAATTTTTTAAAAGTTTTAATTTTTTGAAATTAAGTTTAATATTAATACTTTTAAATAAATAAGTAAAATAACTAATAATAACTGTATTTTAATTGCTTTTATATATAAAATATTAATTTAGAATAGATTTTTTTTTATAAATTTAATTTAGTTTATTTTTAATTGGCCAAAATAGTAAAAAATATTTATATTTTGTTAAAACATAAAAAAAAGATCTTATTATGTATATTTAAATAAAATATATAAGACTTTAAAAAATGCTTTTGGCATAATTTTTGTTTTTAAAAATATAATTTTAAATTAAATAAATTGGTTTTATTATATTATGTTTAATATGATTATTTTAGTTATATTGTATTAAAATATAATTATGTTAAAAAAAATTCAAACCAAATTAAAAAGAAAATAACTGAATTTGTTAAACAGTAATTGTTTTATATATATACTGAAAAACAAACTCTTATTAGCTGTTCTGATTTTTTGGTAAAATATACTTTGGTATTTTTGATAAAATTTTTAAGATTAATTTGACGTCTGTTAGCCAATAGCAATATGTTACTGTTCTTGTTTACTGGTTAGTTCTAATAGTTAATGAGAAGAATTTTGCTAGGATAGTGATACTTTAAAAGCTTTAAACTCCTAATATCAAGTCGAATGCAAATAAAATGACTGCATGGTTGTCTGGTTTGGTTCCTGGTAGTGCTAGTTTATGCAAATTATGGCTGTTTTGGGCAAGTTTGCTTTTGTAGGTTCAACTTAGTTTAGCCTTGGCTGGCTCGGGTGGGCTAATCACATGTAGAAAATGCGTGAATCACATTTAATTTAGGACAATTCTCTGTCATATTGTATTAGATAAAAAATATATATTTAAATTATTAATAATGAATTGAGTAAAATAAATATTTTTTGGCTTGTTCAAAATTTTAATATCTTTAGGTTTAAAAATAAAGTGATAAAAGAAATAATTACTAAAGATATTGTGAAACGTATGAAATGTAAAAAGCAGGACATCTGAGTTGTGTATAAATTTATAAAAGCCGAAAAAAAGATTTCAAGTGTGAAAACTGAATAAAAATGTAAATGGTGCCTCCAGGCTTTGCTTAATGAAGCCTTAATTATTTAATATTAGTTGATTAGTTTTGACCATCGAATTCTGCTGTATTAACTAACCTAGATTTAAGTTTTAAAGACACCTTTTGATAAAATCATTGAAACACTAATATCTTCGCTTTAAATCCTTCATAGAACTTAATCCATTACAAAATGGTATGTCACACTTCATTCCACTCTTAGCAGAATCAGTTGATTTGTAAATTTTGGTAATGGAAATTATTTGTTACAATGTGTGGGTTGTAATATGGAAAACAGCAAATTGGTGTTTGTTTTAGGGGCTTAACCGAAATCAACGGATAATAGCCCAGAGAAAATATGTATACAAAGGAAAAGGGAATTTTTTCGGATGAAAAGAGATAATTGGAGTAGAATAAAAGCACCAAAAAATACAAAAAAGAACAAACGATTATGATCTCTAAAGGAAAAAATATTAAGAAAAATACAAACTATTGGCAGCAAACTTTCAACGTTGCTTTATGAAAGGTAATCATTAATTAAGTCTATTTTTTTCCTAGTCAATCTCAGGTTAGGGAGGGAAGCTGTGAGAGTATAATAGAAAAATAAATCAGTTTACAAGGAATCCTCATAGCAAAATCATTTGGTGTAGAAACAGACACATTAGTAGTGTATAAATCACCAAAGTATTTCTTTGCTAATCCTTGATACACCCTCATAATTCAGTCCCTTTTCTTCCATTTTCATCTATAAGATAAAGTTCATTTCTGCGGAGATTAAGGGATTTTATTTTCCCATATTTTTGTAAAGACCAAGAGGAACTTCATCGTCATCATCATCATCGTCCTCTTCTTTATTTAATTCGGAGTGATTCTTTACTATCACTCTAGGCCCATTATTGGTGGTTGATAATCGCGTTCGTGTTGCCCCACCATTCACACCACGGTGAGTGGAAGAGGAACGACGAGAATTTTGTAACGAGGAATGGCCTGATGACATTGGCGTAGGGCGCCCATTTGGCGAGACAGGGCGTCCATTAGGCGAAACAGGACGTCCATTTGGCGAAACAGGGCGTCCGTTTGGAGAGGGAGCACGTTGCTGTGAAGAGGAGGAGGACCGGCCATTTGGTGATGGCGGTCTTCCAACAGGTAAACGTCCATTGGGGGGATTCGGAGATGATGGTCTTTTGTGACTACTATTTACGGTTTTGCTTCCACCATTTTCTTTCACTACTTTGTCATTGTCAGAGTAAACTTGTTTGTTCATCCCAACATTAGAACCATCATCCTTGATGATGGAGTCGTCAAGGTAGCCACCATCAGTTCCATCCGATGTATAGCCGTTATTGTAATGGTGATAGGTGTGCTTAGAAAATTCTTCATCACTAGTATGATCATCATCATCGCTAGCGTAATCCAAAGAAGTCCCAGGTCCATTGGAATAAGGGGCTCCGCTATGAGAAGGGGAAGATGGCGGTGAAAGATATTGCTGAGCAATCTGGGCTTGCTGCATGTCATATTGCGGGGCTTTGTAAGCAACTTCAGAGCCACGTCTACTTGGACCGTTTTGCTTGTTGTTGCGTTTTTGTCTCTTTCCTCTCCCTCCTTTACCTACCTTACTTTTAACTTTTAATACCTCTTTTTGTGCATTAGGATTGCCACCACCGTATTCTTCCTGTTGCTTATTAATAAGCGAAAGATACCAAAACATCATGTTTGATATAAGTACTTGCTCGTGTAGAGGGCGTCGAGGATTAGCAAGCTTTACATGTGATAAGCGATATATGGCACGTTCTACATGTATGGGCATCCGATTATAGTTTGAGTATTTTGGTTTCCTGTGATTTACCGATGTGGCTGTGTTTGAAGTAGAAGCTATTGCTTGAGTTGTTGTTTCTTCAGCTGCTTTTCCTTTGTTGGTGCTGTTCCACGAAAATAAAGATGCTAAAGACATTTTAGGCTTCTCTTTAACAGACACAATTTCCTCATTTTCAATTTCTAAAGTTTCATTATCCCCATCTTCAACTTTAAAAGTTTGATTTATCCCAGTATCGCTCTCCTTATTCATTTTTATATTATTATCCAGTGTTGCCTCTTTTTCGGATTTAGAATCTCGATCAAATTTGGCATCTTTACTTAACTTCGACTTTCTCGCTCGAAGATCTTTTTCGTCAGAATTCCCACCACTCCATCGAAGCCACGATGACCAAGTTATTGATCTTTTTATTGAAGGGGATGGGCTAGTTTGTGTAGGGGATATCCTTTCCGATGTATTTTTTTGTAATAATATACTAGTATTTAAAGAAAGCCTAGCTTGTTCGGATATAGGTAAACGTCCTTCTTGAAGAGCATCAGTCACTTCCAAAGATTCTGTAGACAATGAACTTGTCCTACGCGGAGATGGTGTCACTGTTTTATTCTTAGGCTGAGAACCATTGTCTTTTAAAGTGATACGAATTAAATCAGAACTGTCTTTTAAAGCAATACGATCAAGTTCAACGTCTTTATTCTCAGTTTTTGCGGGTAAAATAGAATTTCCTTGATTCTTATTTATGACTATCGGACTTTCGGGTGAAATTAATGATGGTTTTTCTGCGAGATTCGATAGTTCTTTAAATTCATTTTTCAGCATCGAATGAGTCAAATTGTGTGAGAACATGCCGGTAACCCCATAATGATTTTGCCTTTCAGAAATAAAATGTGTCGACTTTGTCCTTCTGTGTGCAGAAAACCTGTGAGGATTGTGTTCTCCTGCAACTGAATTCCTTCGAATTTTTGTTCGTGCTGCACGTTTTAAGGCTGGTACCATTCTGCGGACCAATATGTTGGAGTCAACGTAGGGAGAAGAATGCCGATCAAACACATTTGGATCATTAGAGCCATAACACGACTCTAATTCCGTAGTAAATAAAAGGATGTTAATTATTTGCAAATCAAATTGTTTACAGCACCAATTAAACAAGGGAAATGAGTATTATATTGATCCCGCCATATGAAATCATGATTTTTGCATTTCTTTTAATCAAGGTAAAAGAATTTAATTTACCCATAAAAGGTGGTAAATTCAGGCTAAGACTTCGTCGTAAAATATTCAGTCTACTTGATTCGACACTTGGACTTATAGTTCCATCAGATGAACCATACGATTCCCAATCAAACCCATCATCATATCTAATGGATTCTTTTGCTTCAATGCTGGATAAATTTTCCTTTTCAGAGTCCTCATTTTCAGGTGGTATATACTGCCGAGAAAGAGCTGATTTTCGCCGCCTCAAAGAATTAGGTCCTGTATTGAAACCTTCTTTTGCATGGTTTTGTAACCATTTGCGAAACTCATTCGGAGCTATCTCAGGATGCATATGAGCTGGTACCCAGAAAAGGTGAGAAGGGTCACTAGTGTGTATTAATAGTTCGTCAGCGACATCTTGCATTGAATCTTCATCATCTGAACCCATAATAGATCTACGTTTCAAAGTCATTTCAGAGACACCTGAACTCGTTACACGTATTTCAAGGGGCGATTCGGGAATTAACACGGTATTAAAAGTATTTTCTGTGTCATTGGTTTCAGCAGAGGAAGTGGATTCGGTTGTTTGTGTTGAGGTGGCAGAATCGGTAGAACTTCTTTTAAATTCAACTTCGGGAGTTTTTTCGGTGTCTTTTGATACTTTAAAGTCTTTGTTGCCCTTTACAGTTTTCGATTGAAGTGTTTTTGAGTCAGAACTTATTGTCAAAGTTGGCACAGGTAAAGGTGCAAGTAAATCAATAACTTTAGTCTTATTCGTGTCTTTACTGTTATTATTACTAATTGTATTGTTGTTGTTGGTATTGTTAACTAAAATATGCGAGAAACCTAACTCTGGAGTGCTGCTGTCAGACCCAAACGCAGCCTCCAAAAATTTCTTGGAAAACTCTAACAAGCTCTCCTCACTATCCGTTACCATGTTTGTATTATATTTTGGTGAGTTTTTACTATGTACAGGGCGAAGCTCTGACTATTAAAGTCTTAAACAGTATGAGTTTTGTCTAACATCTAATCTAAGGGGTTCAGAATGAGTGCTCTGGAATAGCTTTTCAAATGACGTTATGGTCTCCTAATCCAAGGTCTATTCATTATTGATCCACATGACTGGAAATATTTATGTCAAACATCAGAAATATATGGCTAAAGGCAATTTTCCAAATTGAAAGGATTGTCGTGCAAAGTTCCCTTTTAAAAATTAATAAATAGAAAAAGCTATCGTGGATATGTGTGTCTAAATATATTATAAAAAAACTAAAAATAGCATTAATTTTAGATTCAAAAGTTTTAAAAGTGATAGAACTAGTTTTGTACGAGTCTTTGGAATCCCAGTTCAACTTCGTCATTCTATCCATAGTATCAATCCTGAAGATCATTGACCGATCGATTCCAAAATTAGATCACCGAAATAAACGCGCATATTCTGTCTCAATTTCAATTTCTATCAAAAGAAAAAAAAATTCATTTCAGGACGCGATTTGCACTGTATTGAGCCTAATAAATAAACTTTTAATCCGGGTTGGATACAAAGAAAATTTCAAAACGAAAATCAATAGGAGTGAAACAAGCAATAAATGTCTATTTAAAATAAGCAAACTATTAATAAAACAAAAAAGATTGGAATTTACAAAAAAAAACATGAAATGTATTTCAACTTAAAAATAGAACCTCCCTATGATATCCTTGAGAGAAGATACTCTGAAGAATATTATTTGAACTCGATCACAGATCCATGTCAGGTGTTTCGTCATCATCCGAATATGATTCAACCGAGCTTATGTCTTCTTCAGAACTTTCATCTGTAGCCGCGTCTGCAGCTTCCTTTGTAGCATACCGACTCACATATTCTAGAAATGAATATAATTGATTAGCTATCAATGAAAAAATCGTGTGAATAGTATTTGCAAATATGAAATAACCCATTAATGACCTTTGACTTTGCTTTCGTAGGTCTGAGGTTCTCGCATCAGTAGGGCTGCAGCATCCCCATTCAACGGATCGGTAGGATTTGGATATCTTAAAAGTTGAGGAAGAAACACCTCAAATATGTTGATCATATCTATTTTGAATCATGTTCAACAGGACGTTTTAATTTAAAATTCTCAAAACGGAAAGAGTCAAGATAAGACCAATTCTCCAATATATCTTCACTTACCAAACATAGGACTCCATGTCTGATTGATCACATCAAGACAAACCGATCCACTCCTGAATCATATTCGAATAAGTCAAATATCCGGGAAAACTACTATCATTTAAATAAACGAATACTCACAATTCATCGATATTAGGATGAAAGATTTTATTCATGAAGCCAATTGATGGCGATTTGTAGGGGTACTGGTCAGGTAATTCAACGTGAACTTTCCAGATTCCACCGGAAAAGGGCGCTGTTTTTAAAAGCCAAAATTAGAAATAAACCATTTCTGAAGGCCTGAACAAAAAGTAAACAAGAAATCAACAAGACATACTATCTTCGGGCCCATTAAAACGAACATAAAATTCTTGCATATTGTCATTCACCAAAGTAACCTCATAGTCACTCATCAGCCTGGAGAGAGAATATAACCAAAAAACATGAAGGCTTATGAAACAAACAGATTCACTGAAGTTTGAAAAACACTTCAAATGACTAACAGCTTCATCACATCAGTCTCAATCCTTCTACGTGGTGAAGACATGTGTTCAGATATTTGTTCTCGTACAAATTAAATGCTAATATCTTGTAAGTATACGCAAAGTGTAAAGGAAGTACGTCGAGCGCCTTTGAGCTATTCGTTGGTTAACAAAAAGTAGAGTCTATTAAAACCCAATGACACATCACATATCATTACATCACATGGACCGAATGACCAAATATCTGATTATGTAAGGAACTATATACTTATATATGATGTCACCCAAAATCCAAATATAAAGTTTTGAAGTCAAAAATTGCTTTAACAAAGTGGTTTTTTCATTATCTAATCTAGTTACATAAAGTTACTATAGATGTAAATCATGTGTTTTCAACATGTGACCAGTTACCAAGCCTTTTGTTAATAAATATTACTTATTTTTTAAACCAAAATAATTTATTGTTTTTATTTTATCTATATATTTAATTAATATTTATTTATTATAAACATGTTTAAACATTCAATTTTTTTTTTTGGACATTTTATATTTAAAATTATAAACATTATTGCCGATTGAAAAATAATAAGTTATAAATATTAAAAATTATAATTAATTATATAATTAATATAATAATAACTTAAATAAAAAAATTCATATAATAATAACAATTATTAATTTCTAATAATACCAATTATTAACTTATAATAAAAATAATTACTAATTTACAACAACAAAAATTATTATTTTAAAATAATAAAAATATTATATTATAAAATATTATAAAATTTCTTATTTTTTTTCTCTTGTTAATTTTTTGGCCATAATCAAAATGAAAGATTTATTAAAAATATAATTTTTTTTTCTTTTTTTTTCTTAGTTATTTCTTTAAACACACTTTTTTTTGTAGTAATAGAACTGGTGGGCTCATTTACTAATAATTTTGGTTTTGGTTTGATTAATTAGAGATCTGTCCTAATACCAAGAAAAAATGTGTGAAAAATATATACTCTTATAATACATCATATAAAAAGCCAAAAAAACTTGAAGCTAATAATAGTATAGTCAATTTATCTGTTGAATCTTTGAATTTAGTAGATATTGGGGTCTTTGGTACAAAATCTGTAGTGTTTTGGAGTAGCAAGATTGGTAACATAACTAGTAGTATTAGTAGTCTTTTTGATGTAAAAAATATAAAAAATATATTTGCCAAGAAAACCAGTTATGCAGACTTGGATGCTTCTGAGAATAGTAAAAATGAAAACAAAATGATGTTTAAAAAAACTTGTACTCAAATATATATATTGGAACACTTACCAAAAGTTTTAATGTTTAATAATATGAATAATAATAATAATGTTTTAATGTTTTCTTTTCCTAAGTTTATTGACTTAGTGCTATTAACCAGATTATATGTCTCAAAAAAATGTAGTTTTGAGCCAGTCAAATTTTTTGTATTAGATATTGAACTGTTTACTGTGTTTGGAAAAACCAATTATAATAAGTTAATTGTTGTAAAAAAAAATTTCTATTATATTGATGGTTTTGAGAGAGTTTTTATTCCTTCAAAATTTTTTGGAATAATCAGATCTTTTTTTATATTTGAATTAAGTTTGAAAAAGACAAGAGATTTGGTTATTAATAAAAAAAATTCTGGTTAATAATGACATAAAAAAAACAAATAGCTATATAAATTAAGAGATAATTATTAAGAAAATCTCAATAAATCTTTCTAAATTAATAGTAAAGACAGTTTTTTCCAAATTTGACAAGATTATTTCAATTAAAATGCAGTTGATTAGTCTTTAATAAAAGACTTTAGTTGAGTTTGAATCAGCAAATATTGCTTGTTTGTTATTTCTAAATAATTAGTTCTTATAAAAAAAATTTTATATATTATTACTTATAAAAATTTAGGAATTGTTAAGGATATAAAGTAGCCAATTAGAGATAAGCATAATAAAAAAAAATTTTTAAGATTTTTTTTAAGGAATTACAGGATTTCAGAAATTTCAGAATTTCTTTTAAAAAATTACAAGATTTTAGGAATTTCAGAATTTCTGGTTAGAAGAATTAAAAAAATTCAAGAAATCTTATATAACATTAATTATATATATAATGAGAATATTAAAAGCAGAAAAGACAGAATTCAGTTTAGAATTAATACCAACAATTAATTAATTATTCAATACCTCTCTTTTTAAAAAGTAGTTTTCTACAACTTGAAGTGAAATCAAATCACATATTAATAAAATATTAATTATTTCCTAAATTCATGTTATTGTTATTTGCTTAAAGAAATATTAATCACTTTTACTCTATCAATACTCTATGTTAATAGAATCTAATACTTAATTACACTGAATCAATAGCTTTTAATTATAGCTATTAACAGAATACTAATTTTTTATTTTTTTTTGTTTCATTTTTTTGTTGTTTGCTAATTAATTAAAAGAGATTAAGTGTCAAGTTATCAACATTAAGAAAGACTGGTAAAAGATCTATAAAACAAGAATAAACACTCAAAAATTAAGGATAATTTATCAGAAAAAACTGGTTATCATGCTAAGAAAAAAATTTACAAAAAAAACTTTCAGGACAAATATTGAAACAACAAGTAAATTTTTGTTCATTATATAAAAAACTCAACCAAAAAACCTTCAAATCACGAAAATTTTTAGATATTATTAATATAATCAACTATTGAATACCAAGTTATAGATTTGTTATTTGTACTTATACTTCAAATAATTACTTGTAACAATATGTGGTTTTAATGATTAATGATAAACAGTTATAGATATTCAGAGATCTTTATTGGGCATTGTTGTACACTTTATCAATTGGCATTACTGTTTATGACCTCTTTGATTTGTTGAAATTATATGGTAAAAAAACCTATTATATTAGCCATAATTCAAGTTTATATGTATATAATAGATGTGTTATAATTTGTTTTGCTAATAAAACATTCAAAATGGCTGTTATTGGCTCTATTCTGGTCTTTAAGAGTGTAAATTTGCATTAAACTGGTTTTTTTTGGCCTGTTGTGTCCTGTGTAAACAATTTAGTCATGTTTTTAATATGTGTTTAATGAATAGAAATCTTGAAGTTTATGGTAAACAAGTAGTTACTTCTTAGGATCAGGTTTGTTTAGCCAATATATATATAAAAAAACAGGTGCTAATTGTCTATTTGGTGTTTTTTGGTGGAAAAACTTGGGCCCAGATTGCTAGTGGTTTTACTTTTCATATAGTGTTTTTAATTCTTTCTGATATTAATTTATTTTTGAATATGAAATTTTTTTTACTAGTTTTTTTGGATGTAAACAATAGGTTTGTTACTTTTAAGTACAGTCTTATCAGTTTTGTAAAGCAAGTAGAAAAACTGGCTAAAAAGTTGAATACACTTAGACCAATAATTTTTTAGTCTAACTCTAGATGTTAGTTATTGGTAATTTCTTTATCACAAAATTAAGAGAAAGATATAATAATAAATAAGAGTTTAAGTACAGTCACTAGTAATAAGACTGTAGTGAGAGTGGTGTCATTAGATCAAGCAACTGTCAAGAGATTTGAAAAGAAATTAAACAATTTGTTAAATATAGTTATAAACTTGTTAGCCAAGTTAAACAATAAAAGTTTATATTTAGATACTTTTTCTTATCAATAATTGGTTTGATCTAGAAAATTGCCACATGTAATATTAAAGATATAAACAATTTTGCAAAGCAAGAAAATATTATTTGTTGGCATAAGAATATAAATATTGTTTTAATAAGACATGTATGTAAAGTTTCTGAAGTTTCTGGATGTCTTTTTTCTGTTAAGTTGCTCTTCAAAAATAAACTTTTTGTTTTAATTCTGAGGCTGTATGCTAATACAACACTGTTAATGCATTTATTTCAGGCTGATAAAATTAACTTTCTAATTGCAAAGGCTATAAACAAATTCTCTTTTGTTATCTTGAATGGTAATTTCAATAAACATAGTTTCCATAAGTATGGTAATTTTAAAAAGTGTCTTAATTTGAAACTGGTCAATTTATTAGTCAAGAGCTCAATTGCAAATATATTAACATAGATGAATTTTAAAGATGTTGTAAAAACAATTGATTATGTGTTTGTTTTTCTAAATTTAATTAATGCAGTAGTAAATTGTGATGTGATAAATATTGGTAATTATTTTAACATTAATTACTGGGTCATTTCTGTTTTTGTGGATTTGAATAGTTTGTTGGATGTGTAATTAAATTTTCTGTGTAAACAAACAAATAAAAATTGTTGAAATTTTAATATTAAAGATGCTAATAGAATAAAATAGAACAAGTTCAAAGATGCTATAGCAGTTAATACAGCTATGTTTTTTAATGAGTTTGTTATTTCCAAGAGATTTTCAGATCTGAATACAATGTAAGATATAGTTTGCAAAGTGATGTGTCTCTCAGTTAATAAAATATTTAGAAAGAAATAGTTTAAAAACTTTGATGGTGTTTTTATCAAGGATTCTTAAGTTTTATAAATTGAAAATTTTGATATTAAAAATTATCAAGTTTTTATATATAAATACTAATAATAAATTTGTTTCTTTGATAGACTATTGGGCTTCTTTAGACATAATAAGACTTTAAAGATTTAGTCTCTATTGGATTTCAATACTGGTTTTGATTATGTATGTTCTACTTTTTTTGGCATGAAAAATTATACTGTGTCTGCAAACTTGCCAAATCTTTAAAAGCTAAGAAGATAAACATTAAGTCTGTTATTAATAAGAAAATAGAGAGTTTTGTGATTAATAAAGATTATACTATTAGAAATATATTAGAATATTTCTTTTAAAAGATGGTTTTAAATTATTTGGTTGTAGGTAATAAACTGGTTCTTAATTCTATTAAAGTTAAATTTATGGTTAACATAATAATAAAAGATTGAATAAAGAAAAGATTAGTGTTGGATGAGATTTTTATCATGTAAAATTGTCAATACTTATTATTAGCATATGTTAATAATAATGCTTTTTCTGGTGTTATAATTGTTATTAGTTTTGATGAATTGTAATATATGTAAAAAATTTACCTAATATTACTTAAAGAAAGAAAGCTTATCAAAAAAAGAAAAAAAAATGTAACCTAAAGAAAAAACATGATGAAATATAAAAAGACAAAATAATATGTAATAACATAGAATAATGTGTTATAATGCAAGATAACACAAAATAATGCATTATAACATAAGATAACATGTTATAATACAGAATAATACAGAATAACATGTAATAATATCAGATAATGTATTATAACATAGAATAATTAGTTATAATATAAGAAAACAAAGCAATAATTAGCAAGAACAGATGATCCAAAGCAATTCTGTAAAACTAGAAAATATGTATATATAGCAGTAGAAATAGAAGCAAAAAAGACAGAATTTCCAAACATAAATTTATTAGTTACCATTTTTAGTTAAAAAAAAACATATTATTCCAAAATATTAATAAACATACTTATTCAGCATCTCAAATCCAATTGCTTGCTATTAATTTTAAATGTTGATAGTAATTAATACTTAACTATACTGAAACAATAGTTCTTAATTATGGCTATTGATAAGATACTAATATTTATTGCCTTGGCTTATTTTATTTTATTTTTTTTGTTATTTTTTGTTGTTGACTAAATTAATTAAAGATTAAGTGTTGAGTTATTGACATCAAAGATTGCCTGGTAAAAAATCCCTGCAAGTAAGTAAAACATGTAAGAAATACAGATTGCTTACCAGAGGATTGCCAGCCACCAAGCTGAGAAAAAGATTAACAGAATTGCAATTCCGGAAGGCTACTGAAAACAATTATTGAATCTCTGTCTATTATACAAAGAACTCCAACTCAACAAAACTTTTAGATACCAAAATCTTCAAATACAAACAACTTTTAGATTATAACCAGTATATCAGCTAATAGTACCAAGTTACAGTTATTTGATTCAAGACCCCAAATAATCATCTGTAACATTTAGTGCTTTCTGTGAAGTATAATCCAACAGAGAACCAGTACCAACAACACTCATCCAAAACAGTGGCAGAATCTGAAGAAACAGAGACAAACCATCTGGAATTCACAAAATCCTTATTCCAACATTATTATACTTATCTTGGATTAACAAATAATAGTTGGCCAACAGAATCAGCTTTCAATTGTTACATAAACAAAAGAATAGTATATTATTTGGGAGGCCAAAGAGATTTAGAATTCACCTTTAACAATTTTTTTAGTGAACTACTCCAAAGTATCATACTGCCACAGAATTATTTATTCACACCATTAATCACAAAAATAAATAGAAAAATACACCAAACAAAGATTCCTCATTACCTTTGCCAACAAAAAAAAAAAGAAGATTGCAAACATTAACAGAAATCCCAAAGCAAATACAATTACCCACTTGAAAGAAACAGAGAGTCAATTCACCTGCTAATCCATCATACCATTACATGCTCAAAAGCACTATTAATATAACATCAACAGACATGTTCACCACAAACACAACAACACCACTAAACAGAATCCTATTTCAAAATAAACAAAAGAAAACAGAATTATTGGAAACATACAATGATTACTTTAAAAGATTTAAGTTACAATTCCTAATATTATTAGGAACTCGATCACCACCACTACAACCAGATTTTGGAATCATTAGTTCTTGGAAAATAACCAATTTCAAGGAAAAAAAAGATAGTAATCAAGAAAATAATAAAAAAAATCTGATTTTAGAAAACCTGAAAGTTGAAACCCCAAATATTCAAACTCCACAAAATCAGAACAATCTAAATCCTGATATTAATAATCAACAAAACTTATCTTCAACAATTATTATCAATCAACCATTGATTGAACCAATTGCTAAACTGATTCAACAATTATAAATACTACCTTAGCAACAATTACAATAGCTATTACAACCATCATCACAACTGTAACAGCTGCTACTCATAGCTCCAATGGCATATGTTCCAATCATGAAAATTAAAAAATTCACTGGTGAAAAGAATGATGTTTAAGTATGACTAAACAATGTTGAAAAAGCCATCTCAGCCAATAGATAGAATGATGCCAGAGCCATACAAGTCATTCCATACTTTCTTTAGAATACCATTAACTTATGGTATCAAAGTTTGGTCAACAAACCTCAGGATTTCAATGCATTCAAGTTTGAGTTCCTACAATATTTTAGCAACAATAATAGTATCAACTGCTTAGCCAATACCTTTACTACTATTAAGCAAGGAAAAACTGAAGCAGTCACTACTTACTTAGGATACTTCTACAGAAATCTGTGCCAAATTCAGATAATCCAAGCTGATTATTTTACTGCACCACAAATCTTAAATCAGTTTATTAGAGATCTGCACAGTAGTATCTTTCAACACATATGCCCATTGTATTCAGCAGACCTACAAGCAACAGTTACTTATGTCAAAGATTTTGAAGCCACTGAACTAAAAGCCAATCATCCCCAAGTCATGAATTTAGTAATAAACAGATTATCTGACTTGGATTCCAAATTGAAGCAGTTTAGTGATTCAATCAATCAGAAATTAGAGAGATATTTAGCTAACAATCAAGCAATCTATTAACCTTCACAACAACATAATAATTCAGGAAACTCAAATTGTTTTCAAAATTAGACATGCTTATCATCATCAACCAATTAACTGTGACAACCAGAGATGCATGTCTACTACAATTGTGGTAAACAAGAACATATTAGAGCTAATTACTAAACTTATAGCAATATTCTATAATTAGAAAATCAATACTAAAACTCTGATTACTGGTTTCAAACTCCAAATTATCAATCAAACCCAGAATTATATCAACTAAATTACTTACTTATGATGTAGCAGCCAATCTATCAACCACCAATTTATCAGTCTCTAGCATCCATAGTTTATTAACTGCAGCTTCAACTTATCTATTAGCCACAGCTTCAAGTAATCTATTAGCCCCAACAAATTCAAACACCACCATCCAACTTAGTTCAATTAATTACTGGAATCCAAAGACCAAAAGTTACCTGTACTTAACAAAACTGGAAATCAGCAATGGTCATGCATCAACCAATTCCCAATTTTTCAACCCAATCCTCAAAATCATAACAGTGGAGTTTGGAAACAAAATATATTTAAAATCCGAATTTTTAGAACTATTTAAGTCTCCTGGTTACCCTAAAAGATACCACATCCAATAACTTGGAAACCAAACAAAAGCAGCCACTTACCAACAACATACTGCTAACAACTATTACTGAAAATAAATCACTTACTACCATTTTTTTTTAAACTCAAGAAACCAATTAAAATGCTGCTGTTCAGTAGAGCTGCCTTAGAATCAAAACCTATCATGGCCATATATACAAATGTCAAAGTTGATAATCAGTTTATCAAACTGATCCTAGACAGTGAATCAATTAGCAGCATTATCACCTGACAACTCATGAATCAATTAGGTTGCCAAGTTGATTGTGTTATCAGTGCATGAATAATCATTACTAATGGGACAACAAAGACTCCAATAGGCAAAATTAACAACTTCTCCTTTGAAGTTAGTGGCATTATTGTGCCAATTAAAATCCTCATCATGAAAGCCATTCAGTACCAAGCACTAGTTGGTAATAACTGATTGTTCAAAACCAATGCCATGTTTGACTAGAACATTCAAGAACTACAACTCAGTCAAAATAGGCAACACATGCAAGTACCAACAATGTGTGGACATTTCAAGACCACCATCAACAAAAAACCACTAATCAAGTTAGAGAAAAAAGAGAAAAAACCTACTTAAGAAGTTTACCAAATTTTGTGGGCTGACCATAATCATAATGAGCTACCACTAATTCTAATTTGGAAGAAAAAAAGAAAAGAGAAGGAAAGAGAGAAAGAATTAACAACAGTCACTACTTCTACTTATACATCATATATCACTTCTTGTCAAACCAATTATCATTGACCCAAGCTTATATGTGTCAATTGTGACAAAAAATTGTCTACAATAGATGTATGTTGTGGCAATAATAAGAAATAGCAAACTGCAACAAAGTTCTATTGCTGCCCATGTATTCTTAAACACTTTAAATAACCAAAGAGACAAGAAAAATGGGACAACAAACCTTGTTTCATATGTAGAATCATTCTACTGGATAAAGAAATATAGAATAACATTTCTGGGTGAGGAGAAATATATGACAAAATGTGCCAATACACGATTCTAATAAACAACTGGGTGGGAAAAAGAACTCCAATTAACAATGCTTGGAAATAAGCACTCAAACATTTGAAAAGTTACTCACACAATGAGCATGAGATCTGGAGAATAGCAAGTACCAAAGTTGAAAATGCTACACCCAGTAAACTGTTAGAAATTAAAAACAATTCACTTTCTCTTCCAAAACCTAAATATATTCTTACTTTTGATGTCTTTGACAATATTGAGAATGATTCAGAGCATTTTAACAAACATTATCAGAGTCTAGCATTTACCCGAAAAGAACAAGAGCAATATTTAAAACAGCTAAACACTCAACTCTGTCAATACTGCTTAATTTCCTGTGACTTTCAATATTATAATAAGTGTAATCTTATTTACAATCTACTACCATGCATGATCTACATAATTCCAGAGAAGGAAGAACCAATCAGCAGCTGTGCATTGGAATTAGAATTGACATTCAATCCTGATTCAAACTCTGACACTAACAACAACAATAATAATGGTTCCAGCTCTATTCAAAATGACAACCAAAATAACAATAATTCAAACTCCAATTCAAATCCCAAATAATACATTGTATTTCCTGATCTTACCAAAGAGTAAGAACTGAAATGGTTCAGTAATAATAATAAAAGTATTATGCCAGAACATATATATGATACTGATACAGAGTTTGATTTAAGATACTCAGAAAAAAAAACCATCAAATTGAAACCACATTCACATACCTGCATTGATCTCAAAATAGCACTGGAAATTTCAGCAACCACCATGGTTCAACTAGCATCTAGGAGTAGTTTAGTAAAAAAGGAAATCAATATATAAGGAAAAATAATTGATGCAGAATATATAGAAAATATTATTGCAATATTACAAAATAACTTAGAAAAGATCAATATCATAGAACCAAACAAAAAAATAGCATAGGCAATATTTCTGCCTCTGATTAAAGTAGCTTAGTTAGTTTTAGTAGAAAATAAAGAAAAATTAGGAATTACAACAAAAGAGATAAAGAGATTTAGATTCACAAGTAGAATAGACATACCAATTAATATGACAGAAAAAGAAGTTGTTGACAAGAGAGAAATTATTTCTATCCATCAACCAATTTCCATTCCACTATATAACTAGTACATGTTAACAATAGAAAAAAAAGTGAAGGATCAAGCCCAGATTTTTGAAGCAGAGCCAACTATTTGTGAGTCAGAAGAAATTGGACTTACTAATCTCTATATACCAATCAAGAACCATCATCATATCAAAATTTCCATCTATAATATAACTAAAAACATCATTGAGATACCAAAAAGAACTATTATTGAATATTTAACTACTGAAGTTGAGAACCAATTACCAAACCACATTTTAGACTTCTTATAACTATATAGATATGTGAATATTACATCACAAGCTATATATGGACAAAATAAATACTATTTGCTCCAATCAAAACAATTGGAACAAATAAACTTGGAAAACTTAGATTTATTACAATGTATGTAAATCAAGATACTACTTAACAATTTTACTAATATTTTTGCAAGTAAAAATGAGTTTGGCAGAACTGACATTATTCAGCATCAGATCAAGACTGAAAATGCCATGCCAATTAAACAAAGAGCATACAAAATACCACCAGCCAATTATGAAATTATTTGACAGAAAATTAATTGAATGCTAAACAATGGGTTAATTTAACTATTCATAAATTTATAGTTATTACCAGTAATACTAGTCTATAAAAAGAATGGAAAAATTCACTTTTGTGTAGATTATAAAAAACTTAATAGAGTTACTTATGGAGACAATTACTCAATCCTACTGATTCAAAAATTATTTGATGCTTTTGGTAAAAAGAAATGGTTTTCAATATTGGATTTAGATAATAATTATTGGCAAGTAGTCATAAATCCAGCCGATGTTACCAGAGGTTTTTGGTTTCTTTTCTTAAATGTTGTAAATATCTGTTGGTTGCAAATTCATGTTTTCTAGAAGTAGTTGAACCTCCAATAACTGAATTTATCTTCAAATTATCTTCTATAATTTGAACTGCTGGGCTTATGGGTGGAATGGCCAATTCCATGTCAGTTACTTTATGTAGTTACATTGTAGTAAACATCAACTCTTTCCCAGGAATTGCTCATCTGGAAGCTCACTAAAAATGTGTAGTTACTTTGCTGTAAAAGTCAACTCTTCTACAAAAATTTCGTCTGTAGACTACCTTAATGATTGTAATAAGAAAAGAAAAGAAAAATAAAAGAAATGTAAAAGAAATAGAATTTTATCAAGGAAAATGTTTTCTATCCAGGCCTGGAGTCATTAATAGTTTACTGAAATTGGTAGCTAATTAATTTCAAAACGTTAGTTGGGTTTTGGAGATTTTTCAAGTGCAATAATTAAAAAATTTGATTTTTCAAATTTATTTGATATTTATTTCTTTTTGTGTGTATAAGAATGGTTCTAAGTGATAAATCTAAAGTAAGATACATTTTCTTGAAGAGAAAAGCTTTTTTTTATACAACTTGTTGTAGTACTAGTCTATAAACTTGCACTTTTTCTCTTTGCTCAAATTTTGGTGAACTAAAGATATATTTTGATAGACTACAAGTTATTTCGCTGAACTATTGATTAATTTGGGTGAACTATTCATAATTTCGGCGAATTTCTATAAATTTTAGTGAATTTCTTATAAATTTCGGCGAATTTCTGTAAATTTCGGCGAATTTTTGAATGTTACAAAGTTCAGAATATTGTGTAATTTGATCATCCTACTTTCTGTTATACTAATTGGATTATTTAATTAAATCATGATATGTGATAATTGATTAAATAATAAATGATAATTTGAAATGATATTAATATACTAATTAATTATAAGAATTATAAGAGTAATTTCATGCTAATTAATAGCTAAAATTCTACTGGTAACATAATCTCCTTCTCAAGACTGAGCTCCGTCAAAGTCCAAGCACTATCTGTAATATTAAGATAGTGATCCAAAATAATTGAAGTAATCTGGTCTGAAAATTGTTGAAATTTCAGTTCTGTAAGTTTGCCAATGTATTGGACTTTCATTGATTGCAGTATTGGATTTTGTAGAACATTTTCACAAGTATTAAACAAATCATAGAGTCTAAAAGCTGCTTTAAGTTTGTAGCGAGTGTTTGTTGGTCCAGCTGCTGTTTTGAATTCATTATGAATTTGTTTTTGTATAGCTTCAGAAGTGAGATTTGTTGTTTCAAGTTCTAGTTTTTGTTCATAAAATGTCTTTCCAATGTGAAAGTATTTATAAATAGGGGTATGTTCATTGTTCTGTTCATTGAGAAGTAATAGAAGTTTTTGTTGCATTGTAGCATTTGGTGGAATGTCAATAGGAGCAATTAAAAATTTTTTTTCTAGTGCTTGCTTCAAAAGTCTTGGTAACCTATTTTCAGAGTGACTTCTTGTTTTTCTTCTATAGGAGTAATAGTTCTGTAAATGATTTACTATTGGGGCTGTGGTTTTTTTCTAAATGTAATTAATTTAACTTCCATTAATCGTTATGGATAAGTCAGAAAGTGTTTTTAAGGCTAACATTAACTTTTGGGATATTTGTTGAATATTTCGGGAAATAATTATAATAAAATTAACTAATTATGAAAAGAGAGAATAAAGAAAATTATTTTTGGATATGGGGTTTTTATTTGTTTTTATTTGTTTTTGGGTTTGGGTGTTTTTTGTAATTATTTACTATTTTTTTGTCTTTGTGTTTTTATTAAAAAATTATTGTAAAATTTAAGTGTTCAAGTTTGGTTGTTGTTCTATTATAATTATTGGTTCTAAATTTCGAGGAATATCTTCAGGATTAATTAAAGGGGAATGTGTACCAATTTGTGGAATTAATGTTTCAGAATTGTTTTTGGAATGATAGTGTTTCAATCTGTTTCCATGTGCAACTTTTGCTAGTATTTTATCATCAAGTCTTAACTTGTATGATCTATTGCCTAGAATTTCGTAAATATAAAATGGTCCATCCCATTTGTTTTCAAATTTTCCACTCCATTGTTTTTCAGCCTTAGTTCTGTATAAGAAAACTTTATTTCCAACTTTAAATTCGTTAATAATGGGTGGTAATTTGTTGTCATGTCTTTCTTTTTGTTAAGCTTGGAAATATTCAATGTAAATTGCTGCTATTCTTCTTTTTCCTTCCAGTGTACTGAAAAGAGTGTAGGCCCTTCTTTGGAGTGTTTCTTCATTGATTGGTTGCACTGAATATGTTTCTACTGTGAAATTAATTGGTAATGTTGCTGTCCTTCCATAAGTAAGGTCAAATAGTGTGTGTTTTGTAGTATCTTGTTTTAGTGTTCTGTATGCTAGTAACACTGATGGAATAAAGATATCCCATTTCTGCTCAAAGTCTGTTGAGACTTTGGCTAGAGATTCACACAATATTCTGTTGAAACATTCTACAAGTCCATTTGTTTGAGGGTGATAAGGTGATAATAAAAATCTTTTGACATTGAACCATTCACAAAATGTGTTCCTTGATCAGATAAGAGTTCAATTGAACATCCATGTCTACAAATAATGTCTTCATAGATGAAATCTGCTACTGATTTTGCATCTGCTCTTTGGATGGCTCTAGCTTCAGGCCATTTGGTAAGATAATCTACTGCTACTGCAATATAGCAATTTCCTTGGGTTGTAATAGGTAATGGTCCAACTAAATTAATTCCAACTCTGTCAAAAGGTTGTCCAACTTTGATTGGATTTAAAGATTCTGTGGAGTGAGTTCCTCCTCTTTTTTGACAACTATCACAAGATTCTATATATTGTCAAATGTCTTTTTGCATATGAGACCAAAAATAATGTTCAAGAGTTCTTTGAATTGTTCCATCTTTTCCCAAGTGTGCTGAAGATAGATCTGTGTGCATGTTATATAAAATTGTTTCTTTTTCATTCTCTTGTACTAATCTGAGTGGTTGGTTTGGGTTTCTGTGATTTTTATAATAGATTTTGTTGTGGTGTATGAAATATTGCTTTGATTGGTATTGTAAATGATGTTTTTCACTTAGAGACCAATTCTCTGACATGGTAAGGGTCTCTAAATAGTTTTTAAGATTGCTGTAGTTTCTGAGATCTATTGTTGTTTGGTTATTTTGTTGGTAGGTTGGTAAGTTATAATGGAATTGTTGTTGGTGTTAGTCTTGTCTCATTCTTGAAAGGCTATCAATATTGGTATGTAGTTTTCCTGGTTTGTGATGTACAATGTATCTGTAGTCTACTAGGAAGTCATTCCATCAAGACTGTTTGGCACTTTGTTCAGTTTTCTTTTTATTAAGTCATTTGAGGCCAATATTGTTAGTTATTATGTCAAATTCTTTTTCATTCTTCAGGTATTGTTGAAAATGTTTAAGAGCCCAGATGACTGCAGTGGCTTCCAATTCAGTTGAGCCATATTTGAATTCTGTTGGCTTGAGTGTTCTACTGGCATAAACAATGACTTGTTCCTGGCCATTTCCATTCAATTGTGATAAAATGGCACCAAATGCTATGTGTAAAGCATCAGTGGCTAATTGGAACCATTTGTTGAAGTCTGGGTAAGCAAGAACTGGGGCTGTTGTCAATTTTGTTTTGAGAGTTTCAAAAGCTTTTTGTTGTTCTTCAGTCTATTTGTATGGCACGTTTTTGTTGGTAAGATAATTGAATGGTTTGGCAATTTCTAAGAATCTTTTTATGAATTTTTGATAGTAAGAGGCTAATTTTACAAATTCTCCTAGTTCTGTGGTATTTCTGGGAGTTTGAAAGTTTTTGACAGCACTGATTGTTCCAGGATTTGTTTTGACTCCATCTTTGCTAACAATGTGTCTGAGGAAGATTAGGCTTGTTTTTCCAAAGTGATATTTTTTAATGTTTAACTTCAATCTTGCTTTCCATAATCGTTGAAAAACTTCTCGTAGATGGATAAGATGAGTCTTAAAGCTTGGTGAGTATACATCAGTGTTATCAAGATAGACAACTACTAATTGCCACAAGAGTCCTTCATATACAACATCCATGAGTTGCTGGAATGTTGCTGGTGCATTGCAGAATCCAAAAGACATAACATTAAACTCATAGTTTCCTTCCTGGGTGGTAAATACTGTTTTGGGTCGATCTTTTGGGTCTATTTCGACTTGTCAATATCCACTTTCCAAGTCTAAAGTTGAGAAGAACTTGGCTTTTCTTAGAACATCTAACATGTCATCAATTCTTGGAAGAGAGTAGGCATCTCCAATTGTCACATTGTTCAATTGGCAATAGTCAACACAAAATCTGATTTTTCCATTTTTTTTTTTGACAAGGACTACTGGTGAGGCCCAAGGACTTCTTGATGGTTGAATCAATCTGTTATTAAGCATTCTCTGGACTTCTTCTCTGATGAATTGGTGGCTGGTAGATGGCACTCAATAAGCTTATTGACATTTGGTGGAGCATCTCCTGTATGAATCTAATGTTGAACAATATCCGTTTTTCCCAAGTCATTGTTGTCTTTTGCAAATATATCTGCAAATTCAGCTATTAATTGTTTCAATTGTCTTTGTTGTTGGGGTTCCAAGGGACCCATGTTGATTTGAGAGAGTTTTTCTTCCAAAAGGTGGTAGTTTTCAGTAGTAGAAATAATATTTGGATTTGGGAGTAGAGTGTACTTTACAATTTCGATGAAATTAAAGACAATTTGAGAGTTTTCATCTTGAAAAATATTGCTGTGTATGATTCCAATCTCTAGTTTGTTTAATAAGACAATAGAGTAATTATTGGGGTTGTAGAATGTAACTTGAAATTTTTTATTCCTTTGGGAATATAAACGTTTGGAATTGAGATTTCATGTTTCAAACAGATTTGTTCATTGGATTCAAAGATTTGTTGAGTAGTAGTGGGTTTTGAGCAAGTGTAAATTTCATGATATTCTCCAAAAAGTGAAATGGTAATTGGCTGGAAAAGTTGAAGAATCTGATGAGATTTATTTTGTGTATTAAGAGCTATGTTTATTGGAACTGTAAATTGTCCAGTTGAACCAAAACCTTGAGTTCCTCTTTCACTTTTTCCCAATTGTTCTCTGTTGTTTACTAATTGTAAACCTGAAATATTGATTAAGGGTAAGTAAATTGCTTGAACAATTTTTTCAGCATGTTCAATTTTGAATGGTTTGTTTGTCTCATTCTGTAACATGATGATAATGTCTCCAGTGTATTCTGTATCTATAACTCCTCCTCTAATATTGATTCTTTTGCTTGCCAATGATGATCTGGAGGCAACTTGAACCATTGCTCCTAGTGGAATTTTGAGAACAATTTTGAGATTGATTTTTGTCAAAGACTTTGGTTGGAGAACCAAAATATCTTTTTCTGGGTATCTTAAGTTATATCCAGCATCAATTTCGTGTGCTTTTTCTGGTTTGATTCCTTGGCCATGGTTGTCGAAATATTTAAGTTGTAGAGGTGGTTGCTTTTCAAGAAGATAGATGGAGGTGGTTGGTAGTTCTTCTACTAGTTCAGATACTCTAAATTCGATTTTATTTTCATCATTTTCATCTGGCAGAGAAATGCTAAGAGCATAACATTCTAAACACCATTGGTCATTACAAGGCATAACATATTCTTCACACAATTAAATGTTTATTTGCTCTAATCATTGAATTTGAGCTTCTTTGGTCGGATATGTGTGGCTTGCAATTTGGTGGTAGGTTTCTACTTTATCTTCATAATCAAATCCAGCTAATTCCATGGTATACTCAATGTATTCAGCTTTTTTTATTTGGCAGACATCTTCTTAGGTGGCTCTATTGATCAATGCTATTGCTAGGTCAAAAATTATTTCAGCATTATGAGAGTAGTAGTAAAGTTTATTAAAAGCACTGTTGTATGCTGCGTCAAATGGTGTTCTTTTTCTGACTTTTTCCGAAATTGATAGAGCATATTGACAGATTTGATCACATACTCCTCCTCTTATTGCAACATCAATCCAGTTGCATTCTTCTGGTAGCATATCTCTACATGTAAGACAAGGTGTGTTGTTCCATTTTCTACTTCTTTTTGAAGATCCAAATCGTTCTCTATGGCATGCTTTGCAAAAGTAACAGGTACAAGTTTCATATTCCTTTTCTGGAAAAATATATGCTCCCATTGATAAAAGTTTTTTGTTGCAATCTTTGCATTTGAGTGGAATATAGGGTGGCTGTTTCTGTGATTCTGGTGTAAAATATCTAACTTTCTTTCATCCTCTTGATTCTTCAAAAATCTCCTGTTCTGTTTTTTCAGCCCAATTGGATGTTGATCCAAGAGCCATGTAGGTTTCAGTAAGTGGTATTTCTTTCTCCTCTTCAAATTCAAATTCTGGGGCTTTTTCTAATCGTTTATTAAAAGTTCCACAAGTAGCAGATACTATGGTATATTGTCCTTGATATAAGATTTTTAATTCCTGAGTTTCCCAGTTCAAGTTTGCATTGGCCTTGAGAAGCCAATCATTTCTGACTAGAGCTTGGTATTGGGGTGCATCTATGACTAGAACTTTGACTAGAATGGTAATTCCATTAATGGTGAATGGAAAATTGTCAATTTCTTCTACTGGTGTCTTTTTCATACCATCTGCTGTAACAATTACAGTTTGGGCTGGTCTGTCAACAGTTCTTTGAAGCTGTTGCATTAACTGGTAGATGATAATACTTTCAGCTAATCCACTGTCTAGAATTAGTCAGATGGGTTTTCCTTCTACTGTAGCTTCAGTGTACATGGCAGTGATAGCTTTTTGTTCATTAGTTACTGCATTACTAAGCAAGAATGGTGATTCATTTGCTTCAAATTCGAATGAAAATATATCTGAAAGGTTGGCATTTTGGGCAATTTGAGCTGGTAAAATAGTGTTGTTGGAAGGGTTTGATCTAGATGCTGCAACTTCACCTTCAGAAAGTGCAGATTGTTGAAAATCCGATTTCTCTGGTATTGTAAGATAACTGGGTTGAGTGTGATAGTGATTGGGTCTTTGCTAACCAGAATTTCGGGGAACCAACTGGTTATTTAGATTAATTCTGTTGTTGTTATTTTGAAATTAATTTTGAAGTGTGAATTGGTTATGTTGAACCAATCTTCTTGCTGGTACTTGATATTGTTGAGTGGGTGGTATCTGATATTGCTGAATTGGTAAAGGTTGCTGATATTGTTGTTGAATTGGTTGTGGAGCTGGTTGATAATAGCTGTTTTGAATTTGTGGTCTCGGTGAATAATAAATTGGTGGTGGAGGTTGGTAATAAGATTGTGGTGAAAAGTAACATTGATTACTCCTGTTTTGTTGGTCTCTTTGTAGTTTCCTGCAATTTCATTTCCAGTATTCTGGAATTCCACAATAGTGACAATTTTGAGATTGGTTGTTAGATGGTGGTCCAAAGTTGTTTTGGTTGCATTGCTGTGGTGGTTGATATTTTTGGGGTTGTTGTTGCTGCTGTTGTTGGTTTGTAAAGTAGCTTTCAACCTTTTTTGTGAGTTGGTCTATCTTCTCTTCAGCTGCTGAGCTGGTTTTTCCAATTACAAGATTTACAAGCTTGGTGTGATTTGCTTCTTTCATTGCCATTTCATAGCTCTTTACATGTCTAATGGCAGTTGCTAAGTCTGCTGGAGCATGTGAGTGGACTTTCTTAATCAGTTTGTCTTTTAATCTTGCTATAAACTGGTTCAGAATTTGGGCATCCAAATAGTAGTCATTGGTTTCCAATTGTTAAATTCGTCTAAGAAGTTTGTTGAATCTTCCAAGATAGATCATGACAGTTTCAGATGTTTCTTGTTTGATATTGCGAAAGCAATTGTGGAGAGTGATAGAGGTATTGTTGTTGGTGAATTGTTATAGAAAAGCATTTTTGAATGCTTGCCAGTTTTCAAATGGTTCTTCTAAATTTTCAAACCATTTTTCTACTGTTTCTTGGAGAAAGTAGGGAATTGCTTTAAGCATTTTTGCTGCAATCCAACCATTTGCATTTCCTGCTTTTTGAACTTTGTCAAGCCATTCTTGAGAACTGGTATCATTATCTTCACCCATGAATTCTAGAATCTTTGCAATATAAGCAGTTGCCATTTTTTCTTTGTTTTCTGTGGCTTCTTCTGGTTCTGGTTCAGTTTCTTCACTTTCCAAGCTTTCTGAATGATTACTTTCGTTTTCCTGTAAGTAATCAATGATATTGGCACTTGTTAATATTGGTTTCTATTGTTGAGTAGGATTTCTAGGTGACTGAAAATCTTCTGGTCTGGAGAAATGGTTAAGTGGTGAACTTGGTGTTTGTGGTTAAACAAGTGAAATTGGAAATGATGTAATAGAAAGTGGTAATTTAACACTGGTTCTTTGTTCAGGTGTTTGCAAGTGTTTGGCAGTTGTCTTTGGTAGTGTTGGAGTGTTTGGAGTGGTTTTTGAGTATTGTTTTATTTTTTGTTTGCCTTTGTTGCTTGTCTCTGTTTCTGATTTAAAATTAAAAGAATATTTGGGCTATACTGGGTATTTTTCTTCACAGTACTCAATAATATTAAAATTAAGTTCTTGGAAGTAGGTAACAAGTGTTTCACTGTTCAGGTCTTCTGTTCCCAATTGTAAATAGTGCACTAAATTATTGTAAAGGTTGCTTCTAACTTCTGAAATGTTGTAGTTTTCAAAAAGATAATTGTTAATGCAATTTTCAATATATTGGTATACTGATTTCTTGACAACTTCAATTCCATCTGGGATGTTGAATCTTTGCTTGCAGTGGGTGTAAATTGACTGATAATACTCTAAAGTTGTTGTGCCTGGTGTGGTTGCCACTTTGAATTTGTTGTTCCTGTGTTATTTCCGTGGGAAAGCACCAAATGTTACTGGAGGTTTTTGGTTTCTTTTCTTGAATGTTGTAAATGTCTGTTGGTTGCAAATTCACGTTTTCTAGAAGTAGTTGAACCTCCAATAACTGAATTTATCTTCAAATTATTTCCTATAATTTGAACTGCTGGGCTTATGAGTAGAATAACCAATTCTGTGTCAGTTACTTTATGTAGTTACATTGTAGTAAATGTCAACTCTTTCCTAGGAATTGCTCATCTGGAAGCTCACTAAAAATATGTAGTTACTTTGCTGTGAAAGTCAACTCTTCTACAAGAATCTCATCTGTAGGCTACCCTAATAATTGTAATAAGAAAAGAAAAGAAAAATAAAAGAAATGTAAAAGAAATAGGATTTTATCAAGGAAAACGCTTTCTATTTAGGCTTGGAGTCACTAACAGTTTACTGAAATTGGTAGCTAATCAATTTCAAAACGTTAGTTGGGTTTTGGAGATTTTCCAAGTGCAATAATTAAAGAATTTGATTTTTTGAATTTATTTGATATTTATTTCTTTTTGTGTGTATAAGAATGGTTCTAAGTGATAAATTTAAAGTAAAATACATTTTCTTGAAGAGAAAAGCTCTTTTTTTATACAACTTGTTGTAGTACTAGTCTATGAACTTGCACTTTTTCTCTTTGCTCAAATTTTGGCAAACTAAAGATACACTTTGATGGACTACAAGTTATTTCACTAAACTATTGATTAATTTGGGTGAACTATTCATAATTTCGGCGAATTTCTATAAATTTCGGCGAATTTTTTATAAATTTCGGCGAATTTCTGTAAATTTTGGCGAATTTTTGAATGTTACAAAGTTCAGGGTATTGTGTAATTTGATCATCCTACTTTCTGTTATACTAATTGGATTATTTAATTGAATCGTAATATGTGATAATTGATTAAATAATAAATGATATTAATATACTAATTAATTATAGGAATTATAAGGGTAATTTCATGTTAATTAATAGCTAAAATTCTACTGATAACACTGACAAAAAAAAAACCATGTTCACAACAAGAGAAAGAAATTTTGAATTTGAAGTAATGCTATTTGGCTTAATAAATGCTCCAGCCACATTCTAACAGCTAATAGAAATTGTTTACACTGAACTACTATAGAAATCAGTAGTTGTATATTTGGATAACACCAATATGTTCTCAAAAACATTTGATAATCATCTTTATTATCTTTAGCAAATGTTCAAAAGACTTAAACAAGCAGAATTAAAATTAAATGCAAACAAGTGCTTCTTTGGCAAAACAGAATTAAAATTCTTGGGACATGTCATAAGCAAAAATAGTATCAAAACAGATCCAGATAAGATAAAGATAATAAAAAAATTTCTAGTACCAACCAACTTGACCAAATTACAAGCATTCTTGAGATTTGCAGGTTACTATTGCCACTTCATTAGAGACTTTTCCAAACTGGCTCAATTATTTCATCAGCTTTAAACCAAGAATGTCAAGTACAAGTGGATTAAAACCCAGCAAGAAGCTTTTAATATACTACCAAAAAAGCTTATCCAAATACCAGTATTAATTTATCCAGATTACAGCAAATCATTCATCATTACTACTGATATATTAGGTCAAGCATTGAAAGCTGTACTATCTTCGAGAGGACTGGATGGAAAAAAACACCCAGTAACATATACTAGCCACAATTTGAGTCCAGCTGAAAAGAATTATGGAACACCAGTATTAGAATACTTAGCTATCTATTAAACAGTCATCAAATAGAAGGAATATTTAAGCCAAAAATTCAAAGTATACATTGATCACAAAAAATTGACATCAATTCAGAAGCAAGAATTCAGAGATAATCACTATGTGAGATAAAAAATAGCGCTTTCACTATATATTTATATCATACATTATAAAAAAGGAAAAGAAAACAGAAATGCTGACAGTTTGTTATAAATAAAACAAATTTAAAAACATTTTAAACTCAAAAATATAATAAAAAGATAAATACATAAAAATATCAACAATTCTAATATATTGGTTTTACAAAATCAGAGAACAACTAGACTTAAAAAACCCATACAGAAATTACAACCAGAAAACTTTCAACAAAAAAACAATGTAACAAGTGGAAAAATTCATAGAAAGGAGCAACCTGATACTACATTACAAAGCAGCATGTCAATTATACATTGCTTTTCAACATTGTTCAAATGTATTATTGAATAGATCTTTGAAAAAGATAACAGTCAACAACATAAGACAATATTACTCATAGAATATAGGAAGTATATTAGCATATAAATTAGCCAATTAGAAGTAGCTATAGTAAATATGGAATTCTAGAATTTCTCTCAAAGAAATTGCAAAATTCCAAGAATTTTAGAATTCTCATACAAAGAATTACAAGATTTCAGAATTCCAGGATTCCAGAAATTCCAGAATTCTTAGTGTGAAGAATTAAAAAATTGAGGAATCTCAATTATGTATATATATTGGTAGTATTAGAAGTAAAAAAAGCAGACTGCTTAGTTTAAATTTGATCTAAGCAACTCTCCACATCACAAATAAATAATTATTTATTATCTCAAATTCACTCTTTATTATCAACATGAAATGTTAATAGTAATTGATACTTAACCACACTGAAACAATAGCTCTTAATTACAGTTATTGATAGGATACTAACTTTTATTACCTTGGCTTATTTCCTTATTTTCTTTTAATTCTTTTAATTCTTTTATTTTCTTTTTATTGCTTTTGTTGTGTACTAATTAATTAAAAGATTAAAGTGCTGAGTTATTGATGTCAAGAATTGTTTGGTAAAAGACCTCTGCAAGTGGATAGAACATATAAAGGAATTATGAATTACTTACCAGAGAAGTACCAACCATCAAGCTGAAGAAAAAAATTGACAGAATTGCAATTCTGAAAAGCTACAGATAAACAACTATTGAATCTTTGTTTATTGTACAAAAAACTTAACCAAAACCTTCAGATAACAATACCTTCAGATCAATACCAATATATATTAATTAAGCACCAAGTTATGGGTTTGTTATTTGCTTTGAGACCCCAAATAATTACCTGTAATATTTGATGCTTTCTGTGAAATATAATCCTACAGAGAATCAGCACCAACAACAATCATCCAAAAGTGGCAGAATCAAAAATTATAGGAGCAAACCATTTAGAATTTGCCAAATTCTTGTTTCAACAATACAGTTAGCAATTAGGATTAAACAATAATTATTTCTCAGCAGAATCAGCCTTCAACTTTTATGTCAACAACAAAATTACAGACTACTTAGGAGGAACAATTAATATTGAATCTGCAAGAGAAAATTTCTATACAGAATTGTTTTAACATACTAGCTTACCAAGAAACTACAGTTTTGCACCAATTATCAGGGAAATCAATCAAACCATTAAAAGGTACACTCAACAACAATTTCCCATCACCTATGCAAACAAAGGCAAAGGAAGATTGCAAACACCAGTAGTAACATCCAAAAAAATACAACCACCTACTTGGAAGAAAACTAGAGTTGAATCACCAACCAATCCATCATATTATTATATATTAAAAAGTGCCATCAATATCTCTTTAGCAAATGCATCCACATCAAACATAACATCAACCTTTAAATGATTCCCATTTCAAAGTAAACAAAAAAGAGCAGAGTTATTAAGACCATATGGCAAATATTTTGAAGGATTTAAATCACAATCATTAATGCCATTAAGATTTCAATTACCACTACCTTAACCAGATTTTAGAACTGCGAGTTCATGAAAAGTAACAGAATTAGAAGAAGAAGAAAGTGAGGATCAGGAATTTACTTACCAAAACCCAATCCTAGAAAATCCAAAAGTTAAAACTCCAAACATTCAAACCCAACAAACTCAAAACAATCCAAACCCCAAAACAATTAATCAGCAAAACTTACCTTTAGTAATTGTTATCAATCAGCCACTAATTGAACTGATTATTGAACTGATTTAACAGCAGCCTCTTTAACAACCTATTCAACAACTGCTTCAACTATTTCAACAACTACAGTAGCCGATTCAACAGTTACTACAACAACTAATTACACAAATGGCATATGCACCCATTGCAAAGCTAGAAAAATTTTCTGGTGAAGAAAACGATGCCCAAACATGGATCAATAACATTATCAAAGCCATTACTGCCAATAACTGGGATAACATCAGAGTTCTTTAAGCAATTTCCTATTTTTTTCAGGATGCTGCCAACTCATAATATTATAGCCTAGCTCAAAAACCTCAAATATTTAATGTATTTAAAGTAAAATTTTTAAGATATTTTAGTAATAGCAACAGTATTAATTGCTTGGCCAACATCTTTACCACCATCAAACAGGGAGATACTGAAGCAGTCATTACTTACTTAAGACGTTTCTATCAAAATCTGCACCAAATACAAATCATCAATGCTGATTATTTCACTACAGCCCAGATCCTAAATCAGTTTATTCACAGATTATGCAGTAGCATCCTGCAACACATATGGCCACTGCATTCAGTCAACCTACAAGATGCAGTCACATGCACCAGAGATTTTGAATTAGCTGAATTAGAAGCTAATCATGTACAAACCATAAATCTAGTAATAAATAGATCATCTGACTTGGATTTCAAACTAAAGCAATTTAATGATTCGATTAACCAGAAAATCAAGGAATACTTAGCTGACAATCATGCAATTTATTAACCACCACAATGACACAATAATATAAGAAACATGAATCATTTCCAAAATTAGTTGCATCCATCATCATCACCCAATCAGCTGTGGCAGTCAGATATGCAAGTCTGCCACAACTATGGTAAATAAAGTCACATTAGAGCTAACTGCCATTTTTATAGTAATCTATAATTAGAAAATCAATACTAAAACCTTGATTGCAGAGTTCAAACTCTGAATTATAACTCAAATCAAGATCAATATCAACTTACTTACCTACCAATGACACAGCAGCCTATTTATCAACCACCTGTATATTAACCTCCAATTTATCAACCACAGCTGCAAGTAATATATTAACCACCACAGCCACAAATAATTTATCAGACACCCACAGTTCAAATACCACCATCAAACTCAGCTCAGATAACATCAGGAAATCCTAAATTGAGGGTCACTCAAAATTAGAGATTGGCAATGGTTGTTTACCAACTGATTCCCAGCTCTTTTACACAACAAGTAGAATCACAGTCTCAAAATTCGGGAATTGGGTATGCACAAAATCTGAATTCCTAACACTATTTAAGTCTCTTGATTACCACAAAAAATGCCCAACCCAACAACCTGGAAACCAACCAATAACCAACACTTACCAGCAACATTCCACCAGCCACTGTCACAGAAGATGAGTTATTTACAGCTATATTCCTCTTTGAAGTCAAAGAACTATTAGAAGTCTCTTTGTTCAATAAAGCTGCCCTTGAGGAAAAACCTATTACTGCAATATACACAGATGCCAAAATTGATGGTCATTTCATTAAACTGATCCTAAATAGTGGATTAGCTGGCAGCATCATCACAAGACAGCTTATGGACCAATTAAATCACCGAGTTGATCGAACTGCCAGTGCAAGAATAATTATAGCTAATAGAGCCACCAAAACTTTAATTGGTAAAATAGATGATCTATTCATCAAAGTCAATGGTATCGCTATACTAATTAAAATATTAGTCATAGAAGCCACTCAATACCAAGCACTCATTGGCAATGACTGGCTGTTCAAAACCAATGCAATACTTGATTGGAATATACAGAAGCTTCAACTTAGTCAGAACAGTCAACACACATGTGTACCAGCCACATGTGGCCATTTTAAGACCACTAACATGCCAGCACCACTTATCAAGTTCGAAAAAAAAGAAAAAAAACCTACCTGGAAAGCCTATTAAGTGTCATAGACTGAAGACGACCACAATAAATTACCACTTATACCCTCTTGGAATGACAATGGAAAAGAAAAACAAAAGAAAGAACTTACCTGAAATGCTAACCAAGCCTAGAAAACTGACAATAACTCAGACAAATCATCAACTTGGAAGTGGAAAAAAACTGACAAAAGAAAAAAAAAAGAGAAAAAAGAAGAAACAACACCCACTAGCATCATTACTTATAATTCTTACACCTATACTACACCACAACAATTTACTTATCATTAACCAAAGCTCATATGCATTAATTGCAGCAAGAAATTGTTGTCAATGAGCACATGCTGTGACAATAATGAGAAATATCAAATAGCAACTAAGTTTTACTGCTGCCCATGCATCTTTGAACGTTTTGGAAGACCAAAACAAGTGAAAAAATAGGATAATGAACCATGTTTGACTTGTGGAGAAACTCTTTTAGATGAAAGAATGTGGAATGACATTCCTAAATGAGAAGGAACGTGCAATGAATCATGTTAATACATAATTCTAATAAGTGACTGAGTTAGAAAAGGAACACCAATAGAAACCACTTGGAGAAGAGCTGTAAAACATTTGGACAGATGCCCCCATGATAATAACAAAATCTGGTGAATAACACTCACCAAAATCAAAGAAGTCATCAGAAAAAATAAAAATGATCAAAAATAACCCACCAGAACTTATAAAACTTGACTGGGGCCCAAACCCAAATATTATCCTGGAATCTATGGACCCAGAACAATTCCATGAGCACTATCAGAAATTAGCACTTATTAGAGAAGAACAAGAGCAGTGTTTAGAGCAGTTGAATACTCAATTATGTTAATATTGCTTAATTTCCTGTAACTTTTAATATTGTAATGAGTATGACCTTATTTATAATTCACTACCACACATAATCTACACAATCTCAAAGAAAAAAAAACCAATCAGCAGCTGTGGATCGGAATTGAAATCACTTTTCAATTCCAATTCAAACTTTGATAATGATGATAATGAAAACAACAGTTCCAGCTCTGTTCAAAATGGCAACAGTAATAACAACACTAATTCAAACTCAGATTTAAACCCCGAACAATACATTGTGCTCCCTAACTTTTTCAAGGAGCAGAAACTAAAATGGTTTAGCAACAATAATGAGGGTATTATGCCAGAATATGTACATAATACAGATACAGAGTTTGATCTAAGATATCCAAGAAAAAATGCCATCAAACTGGAATCATACTCACACACCTGCATTGATCTTAAAATAGTACTGAAAATTCCAGCAATGATAATGATTCAATTAGCATCTAAGAATAGTTTAACAAAAAAGGGAATCTATATTAAAAGAGGAATAATCAATGCAGGATATATAGGAAATATTATTGTAATGCTACAGAATGACTCTGAAAAAGCCTATATTATAAAGCCAAATGAAAAGATAGCACAGACAATATTCCTACCTCTGGTAAAAATAGCTCAATTAGTATTAATGGGAAACAGAGAAGAATTAAAAAATTACAGCTAGAGGGATACAAAGATTCGGATTAACAGATAGAATAGATGTACCAGTTAATATGGCAAAAAAAGAGATTATTGACAAGGAAAAAATTATTTCCACCCATCAATTAATTTCTATTCCACCATATAACCAGTACATAGTAACCATAGAGAGAAAAATAAAGAATCAGATTCAGATTTTTGAGGCAGAAGTAACACTTTGTAAATCAGAAAAGATTGAATTAGTTAATCTACACATACCAGCCAAAAACTACAGTACATCAAAATTTTCACTTACAATAACACAAAAAATATTATCAAGATACCAGAAGAAACCACTATTGGATACTTAACCACTGAAATTGAAGACCAACTGCCAGACACCATTCCAGACTTTTCACAACTGTATGGATATGTAGATATCATATCACAAACAATATACAGATAAGAAGAATGTTATTTGCTCCAACCAGAACAATTGGAACAGATGAACTTGGGAAATCTAGACTTACTACAATGTATGCAATTCAAGATGTTACTCAACAACTTCAATAACATCTTTGCCAATGAAAATGAATTTGGCAGAACTGACATAATCCAGCACCAGATCAAAACTGAAAATGCAATGCCAATTAAACAAAGAGCATACAAAGTACCACTAGCCAGCCATGAGATCATTCATCAAGAAATTAATTGGATGCTTAACAATAGACTAATTCAGTCATCAATGAGCTCATGGTTATTATTAGTGATATTAGTCCATAAGAAGAATAGAAAAATCTGCTTTTATGTGAATTACTGGAAACTGAATAAAGTAACAAAAGAAGATAGCTACTCAACTCCAAAGATCCAAGAACTTTTTGATGCTTTTGGAGGAAAAAAATAGTTCTCAACTTTAGACTTAGACAGTGGTTACTGACAAGTAACAATAAAACCAGAAGATAAAGAGAAAACAGCATTCACAACATAAAAAAGAAATTTTGAATTCAAAGTTATGCTATTCAGCTTGATGAATGTGCCAGCCACTTTCCAGTGACTTATAGAAATTGTTTATACTAAGCTACTATAGAAATCAGTAATTGTATACTTGGATAACACCAATGTGTTCTCAAAAACATTCGATAATCATTTGTATTATCTCCAACAAGTATTTGAAAGACTCAGACAAGCAGAATTAAAATTAAATACAAACAAATACTTTTTTGGCAAAATAAAACTCAAGTTTTTAGGACATGTTATGAGCAAAGATAGTATTAAAACAGATCCAGATAAGATTGAGATTGTTAAAAACTTTCCAGTACCAAATAATCTCACAGAATTAAGAGTATTCTTGGGATTTGCTAGATACTACTGCTGCTTTATCAAAAACTTTTCCAAAATAGCTCAACCACTATACCAACTCCAAACAAAGAACACCAAATATAAATGAACAGAAACTCAACAAGAAGCTTTTGATACATTAAGAAAAAAGCTCATTTAAGCCCCAATACTGATCTATCCAGATCATAGCAAGTCATTCATAATCACAACCAATGCATCTGGTCAAGCATTGGGAGCAGTATTATTTCAGAAAAAACCAAACAGATGAGAACATCCAGTAGCTTATATCAGTAGAAGCTTAAGTCCAGCTGAAAAAAACTATAGAACTCTAGCATTGGAACACTTAGCAATCTATTGGGCTGTCAACAAATAGAAAGAATACTTGAGTCAAAAGTTTGATGTGTACACCAATCACAAAAGATTGACTTCAATCCAGAAGCAAAAATTTGGAGATAATTGTTATGCCAGATAGAAAATAGAACTTTCACTATTTAATTATACAGTACATTATAAAAAAGGAAAAAAAAATGGAAATACTGATGGATTGTTGTGAATGAAACAAATCTAAAAACATTTTAACTCAAAAATATAACAAAAAATGAATATACAAAAATACCAACAACTTCAACATTATATAAATACCCAATTGTTCAAGAAGAAATTATCTTAAAAGGAACAAAACTACATAAAACAGCAATCAAAATATTTTATTAACCATCAAAATATACTTTATTGGAAGAACAAAAGAAATCTAGATTAACCAACCAGAGTAATTACAGAACCAGAAAAAGAGACAATATTATTTAACATACACTCAGATTTAACAGCAGAATATTTTCATAAAGAAGCAACCATAAAAAAAACCAAAAAAAGATACTATTAGCCATTAATATATTCAAACATCATCCAATATGTTCAAAATTGTGATGCTTGTCAAAGAAGAGATGGAACAAAACCCAATAAACCATTAAGACCAATTAAAGTGGGACAACTATTTAATTAAATTAGAATTAACTTAGTCGGATCATTAACAATAACCAGCAAAGACAACCAATATATTGCTATAGCCATGAATTATCTTACAAAATGGCCAGAAGCAAAAGCCATTTAAAGAGCAGATGCAAAATCCATTGCCAAATTTGTTCATCAAGATTTGATCTGCCAACATAGATGTTCAAAAGAACTACTATTAGATCAAGAAACTCACTTCATGAATAGAACATTGGCAGAAATAAGTCAAAAATTTGGGATAAAAAGACCATTATCATCACCATACCATCCATAAACAAACAGGTTAATTGAAAGGTTTAACAGAATATTGTGTGAAGCTATTGCCAAAATCAGCCAAGAAAACCAAGACAAATAGAATTTAATTATACCATCAGTATTATTTGCTTATCAGACAATGAAGCAAGATACTACACAAGCAACACCATTTGAATTAGTATATGGTAGAACAGCAACATTACCAGTTGAGATAGAAGTCAGTACATATCCAATAGAACCAATAACAGAAGAGAATTTTCAAAGAATATTGTTAAAAAGAACATATGACTTAATGGAGATACTAAAAAACAAACAGTGAAAAGCAGCTAATAACATCTAAAAGTTACAAAAAAAACAAAAAAAAAGACACAATAACCAGCTACCAGAGAAACCAGTTGAATTCAAGATTGAAGACAAAGTACTTCTATATTATACTAAAGCAAAAAAACAATAGAATAGAAAATTTGATCTCAAATAGAACAGACCATTTTACATAGAAAAAATTCTTAAAAATAGAGCTTATAAATTAAGGTTAAACAACAAAATCTTAACCAAAGCAGTACATAATGATTGACTGAAACAATATCACCATATAGCATTATTATTATCTATCAATAATATTTCACAATTGGGAGTACAGAGAATACTAGTCAAACCAGATAAGATTCTACAAGATCTAGAACCAATTATAATCATTGAACCAAACACATAAAATCAAACAACCAAAAGAGTATATAAAAACATGGTATATGTGACAAAAAACAGTAGAAAAATGGAGATTACTAACAGCATTCACTCATTAACACAACAACTTTTTCAACTAATTCAACAACAAGAGATAGAAATTACAATCAACCAACAAAATATCAGATACACAAACACCAGAAAAGGACCACAAGATAAAAAACAGAGGAAAACAGAAACCACCATGGACAAAATAATAACAAAAGTGAAATTGGCAGTAGAAACACAACCAAAAGTCACCCAATATCAAGAATTGACTATAGAAACTTGGAATTGGTGGATATAACAATTTCCAAAAAACTTTTGTTACTTTTATTTGGAACAATACTTAAACATTTAGGATTTGTATACAGATAAAACAAAACAATTATTTGACACAACAATACTGCAACAACTGGAACAATTTGTGGAAAAGAACAATTTGACCACATAAGCAAGAGCCATTTATCAGCTACACACTGGATTTCAAGATTGACCAGAAATCTTACTCAATCCAGAAATGAACTCCATTACCATTAACCAAATGGGAAAAATAACCAATGTTCAATTTGAAGAATTATGGAACAAGATAGCACAAGTAATTCTTGAAAAAGAAGTTTAAGAAATACTTAAAGACAAAGAATTAGAATTGGGAGATCTTGATGGAGCTCAATATTAAAGAGAAAAAAATAATGTTACTTATAGAATATAAGAAGTATACTAGCATATAAATTAGCCAATCAGAAGTAGCCATAGTAAATGTGGAATTCCAGGATTCCTCTCAAAGGAATTGCAAGATTCCAAGAATTTCAGGATTTTTATACAAAAAATTGCAGAATTCCAGAATTCTAGGATTCCTCTCAAAAGAATTGCAGGATTCCTGGTGTAAAAAATTGAATCTTAATTATGTATATATATTAGTAGCATTAGAAGTAGAAAAGGCAGACTTCTTAGTTTAGATTTGATCTAAGCAACTCTCTACATCCCAAATAAATAATTATTTACTATCTCAAATTCACTCTTCACTATCAATACTTTATGTTGATAGTAATTAATACTTAACTATACTGAAACAATAGCTCTTAATCATGGCTATTAATGAGATACTAACTTTTATTGTCTTGGCTTATTTTCTTATTTTCTTTTAATTCTTTTAATTCTTTTAATTCTTTTATTTTCTTTTTATTGCTTTTGTTATGTACTAATTGATTAAAGAATTAAAGTGCTAAGTTATTAACATCAAAGATTGTCTGGTAAAAGACCCCTGCAAGTAAGTAGAGCACGTAAAAAAATTATGAATTACTTACCAGAGAAGTACTGATTATTAAGCTAAAGAAAGAAATTGACAGAATTGCAATTCTGGGAAGTTATGGATAAACAACTATTGAATTTCTGTTTATTGTACAAAAGACTCAACCAAAATCTTCAAATAACAATATCTTTAGATCAAAATCATTATATTGTTATGGGTTGAAGTAACAAGCTAATAGATAGCAAGAGAGAACAGTATTGTATGGTGATGAAAATAAACAAAGAAAGAATTACAATAAGGGAGCAAATTGAATAAGTAGGAATTCAATGTGCATGATCAGTCTCATAAAAATCACAGTCGCTAATCTTTTCTTAAATCTGAAAATAAAGGAACAGTCTGTGATTGTCAACAAGATAACACTACTGCTATTATTCTATGCCTTAACTCAGCAATTCTTAGAATTAATAACAGATATCATTGTACTTTTTAATTGTTTCTTTATTCAATGAATTACAAGAGTAAGCCAATTGCTTCTCAGGCTAATTCTAACAAATACAAATCAAGAAGGAGAAAAGATAAGGTATGTGAATGCCAACAAGTAGATACTTGAAGGTAAGGAAAGGGGAATAAGCGATTATGAGAGGAAGTAATTGATATTGTTTATTTTGTTACTTTGATCATGTCTTTCTACAGCTAAGGGAATCATCGCTTATATAGCTATCTAAAGTGGTCAATGACCAGGTCAATGATCAAGTCAATGATTAGGTCAATGATCAAGTCAATGATTAGGTCATTGATCAGGTCAATGATCAGGTCAATAATCAGGTCAATAGTCAGATCAATGATCAGGTCAATGGTCAGGTCAATAATCAGGTCAATGATCAGGTCATTGATCACTATCTAAAAATAGGGTGGCTAATTATATGACATCAGTGGCTAATACATGTGATAATTAATAAAAACTATGTGTTTCAACCATAACATCATCCTCTCCAAAGAGATTGAGCTCTGGCAAAATCAAACTATTTATGGGATAGTCTATGTGAAGGGTTTTGTCTAACTCAAAACTAACTAGTTTGTTGAAGTCTTTTGTGGATAGAGTATATAGTACTTGAGACGAAATAAGCTTTGTATCCAAGAGACCAAATCTTTGTATTAGAGTTCTGGCTCTTTTAACAATGGTCAAAACTCTTGGGACATCTAATCATATAATGCCCAAAATTTCCATTTGTATCTCTAAAGTTGTTTTCTTCATGAGCTTCATGTCTTCTATGATTTCACCAAGATGACCATAAAGTTCTAGTTGTCTTCCATATGACAAGTTTTTGTCTATGGGCAAGATTTCTTGTATTGTTTTTCCGATTGTGCTGGAAGGTGAAATTATCGCTGCTGTTATGCTTTTCAGTAGGTATTTATCCATTTTGCCACCAATTCTTTCTCTTCTGGTAGTTGTTTTCTTTGGTCTAATAACAGTGTGAGTTCCACTGTTGTCTGTTATAGTGGTTTGTTTTCTGATAGTCAGAGTAGTATTTGGATAGTTTTTGATCCAGTACTCATGGAGAGTATAGAAAGCATTTTGAATGTTTTGATCCAGGAAATAATTGTTCATGTTGATTGAAGATACCTCTGTTTTGGAAATGGTGCATTTATTTATATCTGATTTTTGCTGATCATTTGGGTTGGTATTACCACAACAGGTAACTAATCAGATCATTTGTGATATTTTTTGAGTCACATGCCATGAACAGAATGATCACTGAATATTGTTCTATATTGATCTTGTAAGATATAAGAACCATTGTTCAAAACTTTGTTGACTATAAAGGGTCCTTTCTACCGGCTAGAGAATTTATTATCATAGACATTGTTTCTGTCTAAACAGTATTCCAAAACTAAGTCACCAATACTTAAAGAAAGTGTTTTATAGGTCTTTTTTTTTTTGAGCTTCTCTTGGAACTGTTTTATCTTTTTAAAGGCAATTATTCGTGCTTCTACCAATGAGTCAAGAATAGTACCAAGTTTTTTTTGCAAAATGTCCTTGTAATCTCCTATTGTTATTTCTTCAAAAGATATTGTTTCTATATCCATTTCTATTAGTAAAGTTGCCATTCGTTCATAGAGCAGATAAAAAAGTTCATAACTTGTTATGTCATGATTCACAGTTTTGTAAGCAAACAAAGCTGAAAGCAATACTTTGTCCCATAGGTTGGTTTCTTCACTGGTTTTGGCTAGGGTTTCACATAGTGTTCTATTAAAACGTTCCACTAGGCCATTTGTTTGGGAATAATAAGGAGAAGAGAGTTTATGACGTATTCCCATTTTTCTGCAAAGTTCTTCAACCAGTGTACTGAGAAAAGCTCTTCCTCTATTAGATAAAAGTTCTTTGGAACAGCCGTGACGACAAATAATATCTTCATAAATGAAATTGGCAATTGAGACTACTGTTTGATCTGGAGTGGCTCTTGCTTCTACCCACTTTGTAAGATAGTTGGTAGCTGTGATAATGTATCTGTTGCCATCAAGAGTTACTGTTAAAGGTCCAACAACATCTATACCAATTCTATCAAATGGTTGACCAACAGAAATTGGATGGATATTTTCCTTGCGGTTGGGTTTTCCTCTTCTTTGGCAGGTATTACAGGTTTTGATGTATTCAGCAATGTCTTTTTCCAAGGTAGGCCAATAATAGTGAGCTAAAGTTTTTTTAATTGTTTTTGTTTTTCCAAAGTGTCCAGCTAATGGATCAGTGTGCATATTGTAGATCACAATTTCTCTTTCTTCAAATCTAATAACTCTCTGGGGGCAGTCAGGATCTTTTCTATTTCTTTTATATAACTGGTTCTGGCAAATCAAATAGAAATTTGATTGTTTGTGCAAATGTTCTCTTTGCTGTTGAGTATAGTCCGGCAGGTATTGTTCTTTACCCAAAAATTTCATTAAAGCAGAGTAGTTGTCCAAGTCCATTATCGTGTTTGTTTGTGAGGGAGTTACAAATAATTAAGTTGGTTTGGTTTGAGAGGGTTTTACTATCACTGAATGGTAAGTCTGGAGAGAGCGTCAGCGTTTTGATGATTAGCTCCTTTGCGGTATTGAATGTCATAGTCGAATTCGTCCAAGTGGAGTATCTAGCAAGTTATCCATTTATGTTCCAGATTTTTTTTGTTGCGTAGCCAAACCAAAGCTTGGTGATCTGTTACCACCAAAAATTTCACACCCTTAAGATATTTGTCCCAGTAGCTGGTAGCCCAAACTACTGCTAAGCATTCTTGCTCAGTGACTGAGTAGTTCTTTTCTGCTGGTGTGAGAGTTCTACTGGCATATGCTACGGTGTGTTCTTTGTTATCTTCATCTTTTTGGGAAAGAACAGCACCAAGTCCATAGTCAGATGTATCAGTGTGGAGGATAAAAGGTCGATCTAAATTAGGTTGCATGAGAATGGGTTTTGTAACCAGTTTTTCCTTCAGAATTTCAAATGTTTTTTGTTGATAAGTGCCCCAGTGATAATTGATGTTTTTCCTAAGTAGCTGATTGAAAGGAGCAGCAATTTTGGAGAAATCCTTGACAAACTTGCAATAATAAGAGGCCAAACCAAGAAAAGAGCATAGTTTATGAACATTCATTGGTTGTTTAATGTTTTGAACTTTTTCAATTTTGGCTGGATCAGAAAAGATTCCATCTTTTGTAATAAGATGGCCAAGGAACTGGGTGGATTGACGTCCAAAGAATGATTTGATTGGATTGATCTTGAGACCAGCATTTCTAAGGAGGTCAAAAACCTTTTGCAAATGTTCAAGATGTTCATCCCAGGTTTTTGAGTATACCATTATGTTGTCTAAGTAGACTAGAACAAAGTTTTCTTTTACTGATTCAAATACTTTGTCCATTAAGCGTTGAAAGATGGGAGGAGCATTTGTAAGACCAAAAAACATGACTGTGAATTCATAGGTACCATACTTGGTGATGAAGGCAGTTTTTTTTCTGCTTTCTGGATCCATCTCTACTTGCCAAAATCCAGCAGTTAAGTCAATGGTTGAGAAGAAAGCAGCACCATGGAATTGGTCTACTATTGCATCAATTTTGGGAAGTGGATACATGTCTCTTTTAGTAATGGCATTTAATTGGCGATAGTCAACACAAAAGCATAGGGTTCCTCCTTTCTTGGATACCACTACAACTGGGAATGCCCATTCACTTTTGGTTTTTTGTATAAATCCAAGGGTTTTCATTCGGGTTATTTCCTTTTTGATAAACTCATCATTGCACCGGTTGGATTAATAGGGCTTCAAATGGATGGGGCAGGTTTCTCTGGTGATGATGGTGTGTTGTATCACATGTGTATATCCAGGAGATTCACTTTCTTTTAAGATAACTGGGCTGTTTCTAGCCAGCAGATTTTCAATGTCTACTTTTTTTTCTTCTGGAGAGGGTTTTCTTTGTTCTATAACTTGTGATTGGATTTCAGGTGGTTCGTTTTCAAAGGACTTTTGGACTTCTTTTATTTTCTCTTGGGGTATCAAGCTGATTGGTTCCCAATCTTTGTAATAGATCAGGCAGGACATGTATTCATCACTAGGAGAATACAATGGTTTGTCACATCAGCACTGGACACAAGGACCATGCCACCAATAACTGTATTTGGCTTTCTTGCCTGGCTTTCTGTCAAAGGTTCTTCTGAGCATGTTATAATAAGGCCAGCAAATCAGCTTGCCATTGACAATGATTCCTTCTTTATCTGCCTTGACATTATTCAATGGTTTGCCATTGCTAGTAAAGATGGTATAGGCAAGTTCAGCAGTTTCTTCTTGTTCTTTTTGTTCTTTTTTTTCCTCACTTTCTTTATCATCTGATTCATCTGATTCATTTTCTTCTAGGCTCTGCTTGGGTACTGGGGGAGTTGTCCAATGGCAACACTTAACCACAATGGGTTTCTCACCACATCTAATGGTTAGTTCACAGAGTTCATAATCAAGCAAAGCCTTTGCTTTCTTGAGCCATTCATTGCCAACAATGATGGTGTATTCTTTTACTTCAGACACTTCCATATCAGTTTCAATGCTGATGTCATTGATGTGAACAGGAATAGCTTTGGCTATGCCAAGCTCTTTTTTCTTATCACCATGCACATTGGTCATTGGTCATGTGGATGGTTCATCAATTTTTCTGCCAATTGCTTCAAAAAAGTGTTTGGCAATAACATTAACAGATAATCCACTGTCTAGGATCAAATCGATGAAGTAGCCAGCCACTTGGGCTTTACAAATTAGAGGAGTGACATTGCTATTGTCAGCAAGTCCAGCTTGGCGAGAACATTTGTTGGTTTTGGGTGTCTTTTTCTTTGGAATCAGGGATTTGTGAAGATCTTTTCTGAATTGTGAATGGGTCATTAATTGGCCAAAGATTATATGTGCTGGGGTTTCTATAAGGTCTTTGACAACAGAATAGGAACCAGATTTTTGTACTATTTCTGGGGGTTCCAACTTTGGAGGGTTCTTGAAAACTTTGGCTTTTGGGGGCTCATTGTTGTCAGCAGTTGATGTAAAAGCTTTATTGGGGTCTAGAACGAAATCAACTTTGGCTTTCTTCTTCTTTCTTGTAGATTCAGAGGAGTTGATTGCTAATTCATCCATGTTATGGTCATCATTAGTTAAGTTAAAAGTGTAAAAGGGGTTTTCTTCTGGTTGGCTTGCACTCTCACCCTTTGGAGGTGCGCCTGCCAGTTTAAAGGCTAATAAACAGTGGCTTCAACTAGGAGATCCTTTCCAAAGAAATTGATGTTGGCATGATTGGGTCTTTGGTTGGGCACATTGTTGTTGTTGATCTTGTTGTTCTGAGCATCATTGTTTCTGGGGACTGGTGGAGGCAGTGGAGGATTGTTGCAATCTCTTAAAAAGTGTCTAGTTAATCCACAGCGATAGCATACAGATAGACCATTATTTTGTTGTCTTTGATAAGGTGATTGCTGGGGCTGATTGAAGTGTGGTTCAAATCTGGGTCTTTGTGGTTGCTGATTTTCTCTGACTGCTTGGGCTAAAGGTTCTAATAACCGAGCAAAATTTGCTGTGAGTTTGTCTATTAACTGTTCATTTGGATCTTGAGTGTGAGTGGCAAAAGAAGTAGCAGTCATTTAAGGGGCAGAAGCCATAACAGGAACAGGAGCAAAAACTGGTAGTGTGGATCCCAAGTGCATCCTTTGGTTATCTTCAATTCTTTGTGCTAATTCAATGGCCATATCCATGGTGGGATTATCTTTCAGAACCAGGAGGGGCCAAAAAGCATACGATAGATCAGTTCTCAATCCTTTTGTGAAGGAGTGAATTTTCTGCTCTTCTGTCCAATTTCTTCCAGTGTCTACTCGTTTGATTAACTTTCTGATTGCTTTGGCGTATTCGGTTACAACTTCACCAGGACCTTGGGTTCTTCTTTCCAATTCCATACGCCATTTTGATATTAATATTGGGGTTCTGAACTTGTTTTCAAACTGAGTAGTGAAAGAAGTGTTGATTTCCCCCACATTTGCTGGTATCCATCTAATGATTCTTTGCTGGGCGTTGGTATCTGTTTCTTGTGAGAACCAGATAGCAGGAGATCTTTGAAGGTAGCCACCAATAATTTGGAACTTGTACTCATTGTCATATTGATTGGCTGTAGCAGCTCTTTCAAAGTCATCCAACTATTCAATTGGATCTTGTGCATCACCTCTAAATAATGGTATTGGGGTGTTGTTTCTTCGCTCTAGAGCAGTTTGTATACCTTGGAGGGCGGCCAGAATGTTTGCTTGCATGGGGTCATTAGCCATTGGTTCAGGGGTAACTGTTTGTATAGACGAGTTTGATTCACTTAATAAAAGATCAAAAACAGGGGCAGTTTGGTAACTTTCTTCTTCTGTTTCAAAGGAAGTTTCAGTTGCTTGATGGGCAGCAATCCAAATGTGGATTTGATGATTCAGATATTTGAAATCAGGGGGCTGTTGTTCAAAGGTTGCAGAATATAAGAGCTGATTGATACTGTTATTTCTTTCTTCAAAGTCGTTTTCAAAATAAGCTTGGTCAAAGTAATAGATTGTATAAGCTGTGTAGGTTTCAGCTGAATGCTCGTTCAGAAACCAGTTCCAAAAGTCTTGGAATTGTCTACTGGATTGTTTTTCAAGGGAGAAGCAGATCAAGCAGAAGGGCAGAGGATTAAGTTCAATGAAACTTTGGTCGTTTCTGTTGTGTGCTGCAAAGTGTTCTTCTGATTGCTATGGCAGATATGAGTAATCACCCATACAATGAGGGAATAAGTGAATTTTGACAACCTCACAGGGAGCACCACTTTTATGTTACAGGTTGAAGTAACAAGCTAACGGATAGTAAGAGAGAACAGTATTGTATGGTGATGGAAATAAACAAAGAAGGAATTACAATAAGGGAGCGAATTGAATAAGTAGGAATTCAATGTGCGTGATCAGTCTCATAAAAATCACAGTCGCTAATCTTTTCTTAAATCTGAAGGTAGAGGAACAGTCCGTGATTGTCAACAAGATAACACCACTGCTATTATTCTATGCCTCAACTCGGTGATTCTTAGAATCAATAACAGGTATTGTTGTACTTTTCAATCATTTTTTTATTCAATGAATTACAAGAGCAAGCCAATTGCTTTTCAGGCTAATTCTAACAAATACAAATCAAGAAGGGGAAAAGATAAGGTATGTGAATGCCAACAAGTAGATACTTGAAGGTAAGAAAAGGGGAATAAGCAATTATGAGAGGAAGTAATTAATATTGTTTATTTTGTTACTTTGATCATGTTTTTCTATAGCTAAGGGAATCATCACTTATATAGCTATCTAAAGTGGTCAACAACCAGGTCAACGATCAGGTCAATAATCAGGTTAACGATCAAGTCAATGATCAGGTCATTGATCAGGTCAATAATCAGGTTAATGATCAGGTCAACAGTCAGGTCAATGATCAGGTCAATGATCAGGTCATTGATCACTATCTAAAAATAGGGTGGCTAATTATATGACATCAGTGGCTAATACATGTGATAATTAATAAAAACTATGTGTTTCAACCGTAACAATATATCAATTGAGCACCAAGTTATGGGTTTGTTATTTGCATTAAGATTCCAAATAATTATCTGTAACAACAAATGACCAATCAACAGTTTGAAGATTTACAAAGAATTATAGTTAACATAATCATCAAACATTACACAAATGAAGTTCTACTAACAGACATAACTGATTTTGCAGAAGCTCAATATTAAAAATGAGAAAATAATATTACTTGAAAAAAGAAAGTCTATCAAAGAAAAAAAAATGTAACCTAGAGAAAAAATGTGACAAAATGTGAAGAGACACAAAATAATACATAATAACATAGAATAACATGTTATAACACAAAATAATACAGAATAATGTGTTATAATGTAAGATAATATGTTATAATACAAAATAACACAGAATAACATGTAATAATGTCAAATAATGTATTATAACATAGAATAATTAGTTATAATATAAAAAAACAAAGCAATAACTAGCAAGAATAGATGATTCAAAGCAATCCTGTAAAACTAGAAAATATGTATATATAGCAATAGAAATAAAAGCAAAAAAGACAGAATCCTCAGACATAAATTTATTAGTTATTATTTCTAATTAAAAAAAAACATATCATTTTAAAATATTAATAAACATACTTATTCAGCATCTTAAATCCAATTGCTTACTATTAACTCTAAATGTTGATAGTAATTGATACTTAATCACTTTGGAACAATAGCTCTTGATTACAGCTATTAACAGAATACCAACATTTATTGCCTTGGCTTATTTCATTTTTTTCTTTTATTTTCTTTTTTTTCTTTTATTTTGTTATTTTTTATTGTTGACTAAATTAATTAAAGATTAAGTGCTGAGTTATTAACATCAAGAATTGCCTGGTAAAAGACTCTTACGAGTAAATAGAATATATAAGAAATATGAATTGCTTACCAAAAAATTGCCAGCCACTAAGCTGAGAAAAAGATTGACAGAATTGTGATTTCGGAAGGCTACTGAAAACAATTATTGAATTTCTGTTTATTATACAAAGAACTCCAACTCAACAAAACTTTCAAATACCAAAACCTTTAGATACAAACAATTTTCAGATTATAACCAGTATATCAGCTAATAGTATTAGGTTATGGATTTGTTATTTGATTCGAGACCCCAAATAATTACTTGTAATACTGACAAAAAGACTGCTGGTTTGTCTGGGATTAATAATGAACTATAAAATTATTGCAATGCTTCTGTTTTTATAATGCTCTTGGATTTTTTGAACTTTTGTTTAGTATGTAAATCTGTGTTTTATTCATAAAAAAAAGCTTAAGTGTTAATAATTTTTAAGCCTTATAAATAAGACAAAGTTTTAATTAACACCAAATTAATTGTCTTAATTAATACTGCTTGTAAGATTTTTTCTAAAATACTCTTTAATAAAATTTTATTAACATGTAGCAATTTTGACATTTTTTGTGATAACAATTTTTCTGTATTAAAGAACACTACTATTCAGTCTTCTTTTTTTGCTGTGGATTCATTAATTAAGAATGTTTTAAAAAAAGATCATAAGCTTTGGCTTGTTTTATAAGATATGTAGAAAGCTTACAACTTTGTTAGGTGATATTATTTTAGAAATAATTTAATTTAGATTAAAATGTGTGATCATTTTATTAGATTCTTTGGTAATATTTACAATGATAGTATTATAGTTAAAACTCATACTTTTTATTAGTTATCACATATATTAGTCACTAATATTATATAATTAGCCATCCTATTTTTAAATAATAATCATTAACCTGATTAATAATTTGACCATTAACCTAATCATTAATCTAGTCATTGATCTGGTTATTGATTACTTTCAATAGCTATATAAGCAATAAGTTTCTTAACTGTAGAAAAACATGATCAAAATAATGAAATAAAACTCATTATCAATTACTTTCTCTCATATTACTTATTTTTTTTTCCCTATTTTCAAGTATCTAAACATTTTGGGATAAAAGATTACTTGTTGACATTTACATATTTTATCTTTTCCTCTTTTTTAATTTGTATTGTTAGAATTAGTCTGAGAAGTGATTACTTGCTCTTGTAATTTATTAAATAAAAAAATGATTGAAAAACACAAAAATATCTGTTATTAATTCTAAAAATTACCAAGTTAAGACATAAAATAATAACAGCAGTGTTATTTTGTTAACAATTATGAACTATTTTTCTATCTTTAAATTTCCAGAAAAGATTTGCAGCTGTGATTTTTATGAGACTGATATGGACATTGAATCCTTACTTATTTAATTTACTCTCATATTGTAATTTTTTCTTTGATTATTTTTATTATCTTACAATTCTGTTTTCTTTTGCTATCTATTAGCTTGTTACTCCAACTTGTAACATAAAAGTAGTGCTTTCTGTAAAGTTGTCAAAATCCACTTTGTTTCCTATTGTATAAATGATTATTTATATCTGTTACAACAATCAAAAGAACACATTGAAGTATACAACAAAAACAACCTAGACTTTATTAAACTCAATTTTTTGTCCTTCTGCTTGATTTGTTTCCTCATTAATGAACAATTCAGTAGACAATTCCAAGACTTTTAGAACTGGTTTTTGAATAAGCATTTAGCTAAAACCTACACAGTCTATACAATTTATTACTTTGACCAAGCTTATTTTAAAGACAACTTTAAAGAAAAAACAACAGCATTAATTAGCTTTTATATTCCACAATCTTTAAACAACAGTCTCCTGATTTCGAATATCTGAATCACCAAATTCATATCTGAATTGCTGCCCACCAGTTAGCTGAAATTTTTTTTGAAACAGAAGAAGAAAGTTATTAAACTGCTTCTGTTTTTGATTTTTTCTTAAGTAAATTAGAATATTCCACACAAACAGTTATTTTTAAACCAATGGCTAATGACCCTATACAAGCAAACATCCTGGCTGCCTTTTAAGATATACAAACTGCTCTAGAGCAAAGAAATAACACTTTATTATCATTATTCAGAAGTAATGTATAAGATCTAATTAAATAGTTGGATGACTTTAAAAGAGCTATCACAGCCAACCAATATGATAATGAATACAAGTTCCAAAGTGTTGGTGGCTATCTTTAAGACTTTCCTGCTACTTGGTTTTCACAAAAAACCAATACCAATGCTCAGCAAAAAATTATTAGATAAACACCAGCAAATTTTGAAAAAAACAACACCTCTTTCACCATCCAGTTTGAAAACAAATTCAGAATTCCAGTATTAATATCTAAATAGCACATGAAATTAAAAAAAAGAACCCAAGACCCAGAAAAAGTAGTAACTGAATATGCTAAAGCAATAAAAAAGCTAATCAAATGAATAGACTTTAGAAAAAATTGAACAGAAGAGCAAAAAATTCATTCTTTTACAAAAGGATTAAGAACTGATCTTTCCTATGCTTTTTGGCTCTTTTTGGCTTTAAAAGATAATCTCACAATAGATATGGCTATTGAATTTATTCAGAGAATAGAAAACAATCAAAGAATGTACTTGAGATCTATACTTCTAGTTTTTGTTCCTGTCCCTGTTGTGGCTCTTGTTTTTTAAATGGCTGTCACTTCTTTTACTGCTCAGACTTCAAATTCCAATGAACAATTGATAGATAGACTCACAACCAATCTTGTCTAACTATTAGAGTCCTTAACCTAAACAGTTAAAAAGAATCAACAATTTCAAAGACCTAGATTTGAACTCTGTTTTAATTAGCTCCAGCTACCCCTTTATCAAAGACAGCAAAATTATGGCCCACCTGTGTGTTATTAATGTAGATTAACTGGACACTTTTCCAGAGATTACAACAATTCTCTAGTTCCTAAAAACAATAACGTGTTATCCAATGTTATTACACGCTATTCTGTATTATGTCATATTTTGGTCACATTTCTTCATAACTTTGGATTGGTTTTTCTACTTGGATAACAATGGCCAATAATATTTTTTTCTGGTTTTTTTTATGGTTGCTTCTTTATGAAAATGTTTTATTGTTAGATCTAAATACATGTTGTATAGTATTGTTTCTTTCTCTAGTTCTGTAATTACTTTGATTGATTGATCTGGATTTCTTTTGTTTTTTTGGTAAAATATATTTTGGTAGTTGATAAAATATTTTGATTGTTGTTTTATGTTGTTTTGTTCTTTTTGAGATAATTTTTTCTTGAACAAT
>JAAOMT010000273.1:67691-113958 GCA_016748015.1 Geosiphon pyriformis | reverse complement strand
TGAGAAGGAGTACATAAACACACACAACAATCAAGAATTAAAGAATAACTTACATCGCAACAGTAAAAAGAAAGCCTTCAGTGTAACAGTGACATTATCACACAAATAGAATTGAGGAACTCACGAAAGACTGATTGCAATTAAAGCGGGATATCAGCAATTAAATATAACAAGAAAACCATCCTGTAACAATGGCTTCCATTACCAATACTTTGATAGATACAATGATGCCATTGACTTTAAAAAAGAAGTTATCAATCTTATTAATAGGCATTTTTGTCATTTCATCAGCAGTGATTATTCTAGCACTGGCTGTACAATTAACTTGGTAATCTAATTGGTCCATAAGTTGTCAAATAATGATGCTGCTGGCTGATCCACTATTTAAGATCAGTTTAATAGGGTGTCCATCAACTTTGACATTTGTGTATATTGTAGTAATGAGTTTGGCATTGAGTACAGCTCTACTGAATAGAAGTGTTATTGTTAATTCTTCTATTTTAAATGGAAATATGACTGCAAGTAATTCATTTTCAGTAATAATTGCTGGTAAAATGTTGTTAGTAAGTATTTAGATTTAATTGAATTTCAATGAATTGGGTATTGTGGTCTCTGGAGATACCAAGAAACTTAAATAGTATTGGCATAAGTAGTTTCCAAATTTTGCTGTTGAGATCCAGATTGCTAGGCTGTTAAACTGGAAATTAGTTAGTGCATTACTATTGCTAATTGCCAATTTTGGCAGATCTGAGCAGTTTTTAGTCTTTGGCTTCTATTTTAAGATAAGTTCTGTGGCTAACTCTGATTTAGTTGAGGCTGATAAATAATTTGGAGCTGGAATGGTTAATAAATTACTGGTGCTAGTAGTTAATAGATTGGTGATTGATAAATTGGCTGTGTTATTTAAGTGTAATGTGATTAATATTGGTATTGTTCTGGTGATTAATTACTGGTATAGTTCAGAATTTGAAATCCATAATCAGAATTTCAATATTGATTTCCTGATTATGAATTATTTTCTTTAAATTGGCAGTTCATTTTTAAATATTTTTGTCTACTACAGTAGTAGTAATTACATATTTCTATTTGTCATGGTTGATTTAATGATAACAGATGTGTTTATTGCTGAATGTGATTGAAATTTTCTGGATTTTTATGATGTTGTAAAGATTAATATATTGCTTGATTGTTAGCTAAGTATCTTTTCAATTTCTAATTGATTAAATTACTGAATTGTTTCAATTTGGAATTCCAAGTCAGATGATCTATTCATTACTAGATTAATAGCTTGAATATAATTGGCTTTTAGCTTGGCTAATTCAAAATTTCTGGTGTGAGTGATGATATTTTGGAGTGTTTGTAAATGCATTGAATGTATGTATTATAGAAGACTACTACACAAGCCATAAATAAATTGATTCAAGATTTGTGGCACAGTGAAATAGTTCACGTCAATTGTTTGTATTTGGTACAGATTTCTATGAAAGCATTTTAAATAAGTAGTAACTAGTTTTTTTTTGCTTGATAGTTGTAAAAGTATTTGTTAGGCAATTGATGCTATTATTGTTACTAAAATATCTCAAAAATTCAACTTTGAATGTATTAAAGTCTTGGAGTTTTTGGATTAGACTTTAATACCAGAAATCAGTAGTATTCTGAAAAAAATATAGAATTGCCTGTAATGCTTTGGCATTGTCCTATCTATTGGCTGTAATGGCTTTTTCTATATTATTGAGCCATACTTGAACATTATCTTCCTTGTCAGTGAATTTTTCAAGTTTTGTAATTGGAACATAAGCCATCAGTGCTAGTGGTAGTTGTGATAATAGTTGTTATTAAAGTTGTTGTTGAGATGGTGATTGCAGCTGTTGTTGCTACTGTTCAGTGATTGGTACAACTAGTAATGGATTAATTATGATTACTAAAGATAAGTTTTGAGGAACAATAGAAATGGGATTTGAATTGTTTTAATTTTGCTAAGTTAGAATAATTGGGTTTTGATAATTAAATTTCTGATCTTTATTTTTCTCTTCTTTCGAGTTGGTTATTTCCCAAAAATTAGTGGCTCCAAAATTAAGTTAAAATAGTGGTAATCGAAATCCTAATGGTATTAATAATCATGATTTAAATCTTTTAAAGTAATTGCCATAAGTTTTTAATAAATTGGCTTTTTTTTGGTTGCTTTGGAATATTATTTTTGCTAATAGTGTTTTTGCAGTTAATGTGGATGTGTTTGCTGATATTATGTTGATTGTATTTTCTGGTGTATAATAATATGATAAGTAAATAGAAAAAACTACTCTTGGTTTCTTCTAAGTAGGTAGTTGTATTTTTTTTGGTATTTTTGCTGGTATTTGTAGTTTTTTTTTATTTGCAAAAATAATAGAAAATCTTTGTTGTGTATAATTTTCAATTTTTCTATTTATTTTTGTAATTGTTGGTACAAACAAATGGTTTGGAAACAGTGTAATGTTTTGGAATAATTCACTGTTAAAGTTGTTAAGAGCAGTTTCTAAATTTCCCTTGACTTTTAAGTATAATTTGATTTTTTATTAACATAGAAATTAAAAGCTGATTCTGCTGGCCAGTTATTATTTGTTAATCTAAGGTAATTTTTATAATGCTAAAATAAGAATTTCGTGAATTCTAAATGGTTTTCTCCTATACTTTTTTGGTCTGCCACTTTTCTGAATAATAATTATTAGTGCTGGTTTTCTGTTAGATTATATTTTACAGAAAGCACCAAATGTTACAAATAATTATTTGAGATCTGAAAACAAATAACAAACCCATAATTTGGTGCTTAATAAGTAATATAGTTGATAATATCTGAAGGTTTTGGTTATCTAAAGATTTTGGTTGAATTCTTTGTATAATAAATAGAAATTTAATATTGTAATCCTGTTGTGATGTTTCTAGTTTTTTTCTCAATCTGTGAATTAATGTGTGTTGTTGTTCATAGCTTCCCAGAATATCTATTCTGTTAATTTCTTTCTTAGCTTGATGGTTGGTTCCTTGGTAAGCTATCTTTCAATTCTAAGTGTCTATTTTTATTCCTGGATTTTTTACCAGTTTTATTTCTAATTTTAGTAATTTAGTGCTTTAATTTTTAATTAATTAGTAAATAAAAAAATAAAAAAGAAAAAAAAATAAAAAGATAAGCCAAGACAAAAAAAGAGTTAGTATTTTGTCAATAGCCATGATCAAAAATTATTGGTCTAGTATAATTAAATATTGGCAACTATTAACATGAATTGTTGTATGAAGGAATGAATTTGGAATTGAAACTGGAGATTCTAAACTAAGAGATTCTGTCTTTTTTGTTTCTAATATTACCATTATATATACATAAATTTTATTGTACAAAATTTCTTAAATTCTTAAATTCTCTAGCCAGAAATTTTGAAATTTCTGAAATCCTGTAATTCTTTAAAGAAAATTTTAGAATTCTGAAATCCTGCAATTCTTTATACAGAAATTCTGTAATTCTGGAATCTTACAATTCCTCTAAGAAAAATTTTGTAATTTTACTTTTACTATGTCTATTCTGATTGGCTAATTATGTACTAATATATAATTCTTATTTTTTATAAGTAACAGTAATAAACTTTTATATTTTCTTAGTAATAAATGCAAGTTTTGCCTAATCTATTACAAAGATTAAGAACCAATTAGTTTAATACCTAAAAAAAAAATAAAAGAAATACAAAAATTCTTTGAAAATAAACAATCTGAGATCTAATTACTTGTAGTAAAACAAAAAGAACTCTTTCCTAAAAAAAAAAAATAAACATTAAAAATCTGTTGGCTAGAAATAGCACAGTTATCTTAAAAGAAAGTAATACTCCTGAACAGATCTATATAATACAACATATCATTACCACCAAAGAAACTTGTTTTATCTATTTAAAGTCTTATCAATCTAATCAACACAATAATAAGTTTATTAAGAAAGAGATAAACAGAATGAAAAATTTTGAATTCATATAAGAAACCAAGAGTGAATAGGCTTTTCCAGTTGTAATAATATTCAAGAAAGATGGAATCCTATGTTTCTGTGTTAACTATTGTCAATTAAATACCATTACTATAAAAGATATATACTTATTTCCCAAAATTGATGCAATACTAGACAAATTTAATAGTGCTGCTTTTTTCTCAATTATTGACTTAACTGCTGAATTTTGGCAAATAGAGATGAATTTAAAAAGCAGAAAAAAAACTGCTTTTATTACCAAATATAACATTTATAAATTCACAGTCATGTTTTTTAGTCTTACTAATGCTCTTCTCACTTTTTAATGCCTAATGAACAAAGTGTTTGAATCAGTAAAAAAAAACTTTGTTCTGGTCTACTTGAACAACATAATAATATACTCAAAAACCTGGAATAAACATTTTAAACACTTGCAAAAGGTTTTTGATCTTCTTAAAAATGCTGATCTCAAGATAAACCCAATCAAATCTTTTTTTAGACATCAATCCACCCAGTTTTTTGGTTATTTTAATTATAAAAATAGAATCTTCTCTGATTTAGCTAAATTTGAAAAAGTTCAAAACATTAAACAACTAATAAATGTTCTTAAACTATGCTCTTTTCTTGGTTTGGCTTTTTACTATCATAAATTTATCAAGAATTTCTCCAAAATCATCTTTCTTCTCAATCAGCTACTCAGAAAAAATGTTAATTATTATTGAGGCACTTGTCAGCAAAAAGCTTTTAAAACTCTAAAGAAAAAACTTGTTACTAAATTAATCCTTAAACAATTTGATCTGAACCAACTTTTTATTTTGCATACTAATACATTTGGCTATAGACTTAGTGCTGTTTTCTTATAAAAAGATAAAAATGGCAGAGAACATGCTATAGCATATGCCAATAAAACTCTTACATTAGCAAAAAAAAACTATTTAATTACTAAACAAAAATGCTTAGCAGTAGTTTAAACTACTAGTTATTGAGACCAATATTTTTTTTGTGTAAAATTTCTAGTGATAATAGATCATTAAGCCTTGATTTGGCTGTGCAACAAAAAGAAGCTAAAACACAAATAAATAACTTGCTAGATATTTTATCTGGATGAATTCAACTATGACATTCAACACCATAAAGAAGCAAATCATCAAAACACCAATATTCTCTTTAAACTTATCATTCAGTAATAGTACAATCTTTTAAATCAACTTAATTATTAGTAACTTTCTCATAAACAAACATAATAATAGACTTAGACAACTACTCTGTCTTAATGGAATTTTTGAGTAAAAAATAATACTCATTAGAATACTCTTAACAACAAAAAGAACATTTGCACAAATAATTAAATTTCTATTTGATTTACCAGAACCAGTTATATAAAAGAAACAGAAAAAATTCTAACCACTTCCAGAGAGTTATCAAATTTGAAAAAAAAGAAATTTTGATCTATAATATGCATACTAATTCATTAACTGAACACTTTAGAAAAACAAAAACAATACAGAAAATCTTAGCTTACTATTATTAACTTACATTAAAAAAAGACATTACTAAGTACATCAAAACCTATGATATCTGCCAAAGAAGAGAAAACCTAATCACAAAAAAAATATTCATCCAATCTCTGTTGGTCAACTATTTGACAAAATTGGCATAGATGTTATTGAACCTCTAATAATAATTCTTAATCGCAATAAATACATTATTACAACTACCAACTATTTTACAAAGTAAATAGAAACAAGAGCCATTTTAGACCAAACAGCAGTCTTAATAGCCAATTTCATTTATAAAGATATCATCTGCCATTATGACTGCTCCAAAAAACTTTTATTTAATTAAGAAAAAGCTTTTCTTAGTACACTGGTTGAAGAACTTTGTAGAAAAATGGGAATATGTTATAAACTTTCTTCTTTTTATTATCTTCAAACAAATAGCCTAGTAAAACATTTTAATAAAACACTATATAAAACCTTAGCCAAAACCAGTAAAAAAACAAATTTATGAGACAAAGTACTGTTTTTAGCTTTGTTTGCTTATAAAACTGTAAATTATGACATAATAAATTATAAATTTTTTTATTTGTTCTATGAACAAATGACAACACTACCAATAAAAATTAACATTAAAACAATATCCTTTGAAGAAATCACAATAAAAAATTATAAAAACATTTTGCAAAGAAGACTTAGTACTATTCTTAACTTATTAATAAAAACATAAATAATGGCCTTTAAAAAAATAAAACAGTTCTAAGAAAAATTTAAGAAAAAGAAAACTTATAAAATACTTTCCTTAAATGTTAATGACTTAGTTTTAAAATATCATTTAAACAAAGACAATATCTATGATAACAAATTTTTTAACTGATAAAAAGAACTCTTTTTAGTTAACAAAGTTTTAAACAATAATTCTTATATTCTATAAGATCAATATAGAACAATCTTCAATAATTGCCCTATTTATGATATATAACTTAAGAAATATTATAAATAACTTAATTGGTTATTTGTTGTGATAATATTAACTCAAATGATTAGCAAAAATCAAGTATAAATAAATGCACCATTCTTAAAACAAAAGTATCTTTAATCAACATAAACAATTATTTCCTAAATCAAAACATTCAAAATGCTTTCTATACTCTTCATAAGTATTAAATCAAAAATTATCTAAATACTACTTTAACTATTAGAAAACAGACCACCATAACTAATAACAATGAAACATATACTATTATTAAACCAAAAAAAACAACTACCAGAAAAGAAAAAATTGGTAGCAAAATGGATAAATATCTGTTAAAAAGTATAATAGCAGTAATACTTTTATCTTCCAGCATAATTGGAAAAACAATCTAAAAAATTTTGCCCATAAACAAAAACTTGTCATATAAAAAACAATTAAAATTTTATGGTTATCTTGGTGAAATTATAGAAGATATAAAATTCATAAAGAAAACAACTTCAAAGATACAGATAGAAATTTTGAACATTATACAGTTAGATATCTCAAAAGTTTTAACTATTGCTAAAAGAGCCAAAACTTTTATACAAAGATTTGATCTCTTGAATACAAAACTTATTTTATTTTAGGTATTATATATCTTATCTACAAAAGACTTTAATAGACTAATTAGTTTTAAATTAAACAAAATTCTTCAAATAAATTATCTCATGAATAACTTAATTTTGTTAGAGCTCAATCTCTTTAAAGAGAATGATATTATGGTTAAAACCCATACTTTTTATTAATTATTACATGTATTAGTTACTAATATCATATAATTAGCCATCCTATTTTTAACCTAATTATTGATCTAATCATTAATTTGGTCATTGACTACTTTTAATAACTATATAAGTGATAAGTCTCTTAGCTATAAAAAAACATTATTACTGGAGGTTTTTGGTCTCTTCTTAGCTCTTGTATGTTAATTGTAATGCTGTTAATTCACGACTATAGGAAGTGTTTGAACTTCTGATAACTGAATTTTTATCTTCAAATTATCTCTTATAATTTGAACTGCTGGGCTTATAAGTGGAATGGCCAATTCCGTGCCAGTTGCTTTGTGTAGTTATATTGTAGTAAATGTCAACTCTTTCCTAGGAATTGCTCATCTGGAAGCTCACTAAAAATGTGTAGTTACTTTGCTGTAAAAGTCAACTTTTTTACAGGAATCTTGTCTGTAGGTTACCCTAATGATTATGATAAGAAAATAAAAGAAAAAAATAAAAGAAATGTAAAAGAAAATTGAATTTTGTTAAGAAAATGGTTTTTGATCCAGGCCTGAAGTCATTAACAGTTTATTGAAATTGGTAGCTAATCAATTTCAAAACATTAGTTGGGTTTTGAGAATTTTCCAAATGCAATAATTTAAAGAATTTGGTTTTTTGAATTATTTGATATTTATTTTTGTTTTTGTGTGTAAAGGATGATTCTAATTATTAAATCTGAAGTAAGATATATTTTCTCAAAGAGAGAAGCTCTTTTTTTATACAACTTGTTATAACACTATTTTATGAACTTGAACTTTGCTCTTTTCTACAATTTCACTGAACTAAAAATACATTTTGGCAAACTACAAGTTATTTCTGCGAACTATTAGATATTTCAGTGAACTATCAATTATTTCGGCAAATTTCTACCAATTTTGGTGAACTTTTTGAATGTTACATAGTTCGGGGTATTACATGATTGATCATCACAATTAGATTACATTTATGTTATGTGCAAATTGGATTATTAATTAAATGATAATTTCGGACATTTTGCTAATATAATAAGTAATAATTTGAATGATAATATATGCTAATTAATGATAGGAGTTATAAAGATAATTTCATGCTAAATATTATTTCTAATTTCATCTGGTAACATAATCTTCTCCTTAAGATTAAGCTCCGTTAAAGTCCAAGTACTATCTGTAATTTCTAGATAATAATCCAAAATTATTGAAGAAATTTGGTCTGAAAATTGTTGAAATTTCAGTTCTGTGAGCTTTCCAATGTATTAAATCTTCAAAAGTTGTAAAATTGGGTTTTGTAGAATGTTTTCACAGGTGTAAAATAGGGCATAAAGTCTAAGAGCAGCTCTTAGTTTATAATGACTGTTTGTAGGTCCAGCTGTTGTCTTGAAATTATTGTGGAGTTGTTTTCGAATAGCTTTTTTTATGAGATTTACTGCTGTAAGCTCTTATTTTTGTTCATGAAGTGTTTTTCCAATGTAGAAATATCTATATATTGGAGTATAGTCATAGTTTTCTTCATTAAAACACAGTTGAAATTTTTGTTGAATAGTAGCATTTGGTAAAATACTAATAGGAGTGAGTATTAAGTTTTCTCTTAAAGCAAGCTTTGAAAGTTTTGACAGGTGAATTCCAGAATAACTTCTTGTATTCTTCTTATATGGGTAATATTTTTGTGAATTTTGGGCTAAATTTGTAACTATATTTGTTTGAGTATAATTAATGTGGTTTCCAGTGACAGTAATAGATAATTTGGGTATTGTTTTTAAAGCTAACATCAGTTTTTGAGATAATTGTTGAATGTTTTGAGGAATAGTTATTATAAGAGATTTGAAAATAAAAGAAAATTATTTTTGGTGTATGGGTTTATACGTTATTTTTGCTTTGTTTTTGTGAGATTGTTTTTAAATTATAAAGAGATAACTATAATAATAAATTTAAGTTAAGTATTCAAGTTGGGAGGTTGTTCAATAACAATTATTGGTTCTAAATTTTAGGGAATATCTTTAGGATTGATTAAAGAAAAATGTGTACCAATTTGTGGATTTAATGGTTCAGGATTGTTTCTGGAATTATAGTGTTTCAAACAATCTCTATGTGCAACTTTTGCTAGGATTTTGTTATCAAGTCTTAGCTTGTATGATCTGTTGTCTAGAACTTCATGAATAAAAAATGGTCTATCCCATTTATTTTCAAATTTTCCACTCCATTGTTTTTCAGCTTTAGTTCTGTGTAAGAGAACTTTGTTTCCAATTTTAAATCCATTGGTAACTGGAGACAATTTGTTGTCATGCCATTCTTTTTGTTGAGCTTGGGAGTGTTTAATATGAGTGGCTGCTATTCATTGTTTTTCTTCCAATGTGTTAAGCAGAGTGTAGGCTCTTCATTGAAGTGTTTTCTGGAAATTGTTTTTATCAATTGGTTGTGCTGGATATGTTTTCACTGTGAAACTAATTGGTAATGTTGCTGTCCTTCCATAAGTTAAATCAAATGGTGTGTGTTTTGTGGTATCTTGTTTTAGTGTTCTGTATGCTAGTAACACTAATGAAATAAAGATATCCCATTCTTGCTCAAAATTGGTTGAGACTTTGGCTAATAACTCACACAATATTCTATTAAAATGTTCCACAAGTTTGTTTGTCTGTGGATGGTAGAATGAAGACAGAGGTCTTTTGACATTGAATCGTTTACAGATTTCTTGAATTAGATTGTTCACAAAATGTGTTCCTTAATCAAATAAAAGTTTGATTGGGCATTTGTGTCTACAGATAATGTCTTCATAAATAAAATTTGCTACTGATTTTGCATCTGCTCGTTGAATGGCTCTGGCTTCAGGCCATTTAGTGAGATAGTCTACAGCTACTGCAATATAATGGTTTTCTTGGTTTGTAATAGATAATGGTCTGACTAAATTGATACCAACTTGATCAAAAGGCTGTCCAACTTTGATTGGGTTTAAAGGTTCTGTAAGGTGAGTTCCTCCTCTTCTTTGACAACTATCACAAGATTTAACATATTCATAAATGTTTTTTCTTATTCGAGACCAAAAGTAATATCCTAGTGTTCTCTAAGTAGTATTGTCTTTTCCTAGATGTGTTGATGAAAGGTCTGAGTGCATGTTATATAAAATAGTTTTTTTTTCATGTTCTTGTATTAATCTGAGCAGATTGTCTGGGTTTCTGAAGTTTTGATAATAAATAATGTTGTTGTGTAAGAAGTATTGTTTGGCTTGTTGTTGTAACTAATGTTTTTCATCTGGGGACTAATCTGTTGAGATTGTTAATGTCTCCAAATATTGTTTAAGATTGTTGTAGTTTTCGGGATTCATTGTTTGTTGTTTTGTTGTTAATTCAAATGGGTGTTGGTTTTGTATCCTAATCTTGCCTCATTCTTAAGAGACAATCAACATTGGTATGGAGTTTTCTTGGTTTGTGGTCTACAATATATCAATAGTTGGCTAAAAATCCTGTTCATCAGGTTTGTTTTGCATTCAGCTGAGTGTTTTTGTTCTGAAGCCATTTGAGTCCAATATTATCAGTGATAATATCAAATTCTTTAGGTCTGAGATAAAGATTGAAGTGGTATAGGGCCCAAATTACAGCTGCTGTTTCTAGTTTTGTGGCAGAGTAGTTTTTCTTGGCTGGTTTTAATGTTCTGCTAGCATAAGCGATTACTTGCTCATTTCCGTTGTCATCTAATTGTGATAAGATGACACCAAAGGCAGTATAAGAAGTATCTGTAACTAGTTAAAATCAGTTACTGAAGTCTGAGTAGGTGAGAATTGGAGCTGTCGTTAGTTTTTCTTTGAGGATTTCAAATGTGTTTTGGTGTTCAGCAGTCTATTTGTATTCGATGTTTTTGGTGGTAAGCTGGTTAAGAGGTTTTGCGATTTCTGAGAATTCTTTGATAAACTTTCGATAGCAGGAGACTAACCCTATGAATCCTCTTAGTTCTGTAGTGTTTTAAGAAGTTTTGAAGTTTTTAACAGTGCTGATTTTTCCAGGATCTGGTTTGATTCCATCTTTATTAACGATGTAACCAAGAAAGACCAAGCTTGTTTTTCCAAAATAGCATTTTTTGATGTTGAGTTTTAGTCCTGCTTTTTGTAATTGTTGAAAAACTTTTCGCAGGTGTTTTAAGTGTAATTCAAATGATGGAAAATAAACATCAGTATTGTCAAGATAAACAACTACTGACTTTCAAAAAAGTTCTTTGTACACAATATCTATTAATCTCTAAAATGTTGTTGGTGTATTGCATAATCCAAAAGACATTACATTGAATTCGTAGTTTCCTTCTTGGATTGTAAAAGCTGTTTTGGGACAATCTTTGGGGTCCATGGCAACTTGCCAGTATTCGCTTTCTAGATCTAGTATTGAAAAGTATTTGGCCTTTTCAAGAGCATCTAACATATCATCAATTCGGGGAAAGGGATAGGCATCTCCAATGGTGACACTGTTGAGTTGTTGATAATCAACACAAAATCGTATCTTTCCCTTTTTCTTTTTAATTAAGACCACAAATAAGACCCATGAACTCATTGATGGTTGGATAAGCCCATTGTTGAGCATCTGTTGTACTTTTTTGTGGATAAATTGGTGGCTTTCTGGAGCAACTCAGTAGGCTTGCTGTCATCTTGGTTTGGCATCTCCTGTATAGATTTGGTGTTGGACCAAATCAGTTCTTCCTAAGTCATTGTTGTTTTCGGCAAAGATATTAGCAAATTCTATAATTAGTTTTTTGAGCTGGTTCTGTTGTTGTGGTTCAAGTTGTCCCATGTTGATTTGAAATAATTTTTTCATGACAACATGGTAGTTTTCAGAGCTGGGGTTTGAATTGATTTTTGGTAATAAATGTCCAATAATTTCAGAGAAATTGGGGACTGTTTGAGATAATTCTTGTTGAAAGATATTACTGTAAATAACTCCAATTTCTAAGTTATTTAATAAAACTATGGGGAAATTGTTGGAATTGTAAAAAGTAACTCGGATTTTCTTTGTTCTTTCTAGAATATAAATGTTTAGGATCAAGATATTATGTTCCAAGCAGATTTGTTCATTGGACTCAAAAATTTGTTGTGTGGTTGTTGGCTTTTCACAAGTGTAAATTTCAGGGTGTTCTCCAAAGGGTGAAATGGTAATTGGTTGTGGAAGTCGTAAAATCTGGTGAGATTCTTTCTGTTCATTGAGAGCTATGTTTACTGGAACTGTGAAATGTCCAATAATTTCAGAGAAATTGGGGACTGTTTAAGGTAATTTTTGTTGAAAAATATTACTGTGAATAACTCCAATTTCTAAGTTATTTAATAAAACTATGAGGAAATTGTTGGGATTGTAAAAAGTAACTTGGATTTTCTTTGTTTTTTCTAGAATATAAATGTTTAGGATCAAGATATTATGTTCCAAGCAGATTTGTTCATTGGACTCAAAAATTTGTTGTGTGGTTGTTGGCTTTTCACAAGTGTAAATTTCAGGGTGTTCTCCAAAGGGTGAAATGGTAATTGGTTGTGGAAGTCGTAAAATCTGGTGAGATTCTTTCTGTTCATTGAGAGCTATGTTTACTGGAACTGTGAATTGTCCAGTTGAACCAAAATTTTGGGTTTCTCTTTCACTTTTTCCTAATAGTTCTCTTTGATTGACTAATTGTAAACCCGAAATATTGATTAAGGGTAAATAAATGACTTGGGCAATTTTCTCAACATGTTCAATCTTAAATGGCTTGTCAGTTTTGTTTTAGAGTATTACTGTTATGTCATCAGTATATCTAGCATCAATTATTTCTCCTCTGACATTGATTTCTTTGCTTGCCAGAGAGGACCGGGAGGTGATTTAAACCATTGCTTCTGGCAGAATTTTGAGAGCAATTTTGAGGTTGATTTTTGTGAGAGATTTGGGTTTAAGAATGAGAGTATCTTTGTCTAGATATCTTAGGTCATATCCAGCATCAATTTCATGTGTTTTTTCAGGTTTTATTCCTTGTCCATTGTTGTTGAAGTATTTGAGTTGTAAGGCAGGCTGGTTTTCGATGAGATAGATGAGTGTTGCTTCAATTTTTTCTGTTGCTTCAGGTTCTCCAAATTCAATTTTGTTCTCATCGTTTTTACTGGGCAGAGAAATACTAAGAGCATAGCATTCAAGACACTATTGTTCATCACAAGACATAATGCATTCTTCATATAGCCTAATGTTCATTTGCTCTAATCATTGAATTTAAGCTTCTTGGATTGGGTAGGTGTGATTTGTAATTTGGTGATAGACTTCTATTTCATCTTTGTAATCGAATCTAGCTAATTCTATAGTGTATTCAATGTATTCTGCTTCCTTCATTTGATGAATATTTTCTTTGGTAGCTCTATTAATTAATGTCATTGCTAGGTCAAAAATCATTTTAGCATCATGGAGGTAGTGATAAAGTTTGTTGAGAGCACTATTGTATGCCATATTAAAGAGTGTTCCTCTTTTTACTTTTTCTGAAATTGATAAAGCATATTAGCAAGTCTGATTGCAGACTCCTCCTCTCATTGCTACATCAATCCAATTGCATTCTTCCAGTAGCATATCTTTACAAGTCAAACAAGAAGTGTTGTCCTATTTTCCACTTCTTTTTATTAGATGGCCCCATTATTCTCTGTGGCAAGCCTTGCAGTAATAACAAGTATGATTTTCATATTTTTTTTCAGATGAAATGCAGGTGCCCATTAAGGAGAGCTTCTTGTGGCAGTCCTTGCATTTGAGTGGAATGTAAGGATGTTGTTTTTTTGGTTCTGGTTTAGAATATGGAATGTTCTATCCAGAGGTTTCTGGTTCCTCTGGATATAAGTTTGTTGCAAAATACATTTGCTTAGTTTTTTCAGCCCAGTTAAATGTTGATTCAAGTGCCATAAATGTTTTGACTACAGGCTTTTTTTCCTCTTCTTTAAATTCGAAGACAGGGGCTTTCTCTGATCATTTGTTGAATGTACCACAAGTAGTGGGTACTTGGGCATGTTATCCTTGATAGGAGAGTTGTAATTCTTAGATTTCCTAGTCTAATTTTGCGTTGGCTTTTTGGAACCAATCATTTCCAACAAGGGCTTGATACTGGGGTGTGTCTATTACAAGAACTTTGACTGGAATGGTGATTCTATCAAGAGTAAATGAAAAATTGTCAATTTCTCTTACTGGAGTCTTTTTTATGCCATCGGCAGTAATAATTACTGTTTAAGCTGGTCGGTCGACATTTCTCTTTAACTGTTGCATTAACTGGTAGGTGATGATGCTTCCAGCGGATCCACTGTCTAGGATCAAGCAAATTGCCTTTCCTTTGACTTCTGCTTTAGTGTACATAGCAGTGATTGTTTTTTGTTTATTGGCGGCTACATTGCTAAGCAGGAATGGTGACTCATTTGCTTTAAACTCAAAAAGGAATATATCTAAAAGGTTGGCATTTTCAGCAATTCTGGCTGGTGGAATTGTGGTAAGAGTATAGGAAGGGTTTTGTTGTCATGCTGCAGCTCTATCTTCCGAGAGTGCAGTATGGTGAAAATCCTGTTCTTTAGGTATTGTAAAATAGCTAGGTTGAGTATGGTAATGGGTGGGTCTTGGCTGAGCTGGATTTTGGGGAACTAATTGGTTATTTGGGTTGATTTTGTTGTTGTTTGTTGCAAATTGGTTTTGTGGTGCAAATTGGTTTTGTTGAATCAATCTTTAAGCAAATACTTGGTAATGTTGAATGGGTTGTTGATACTGTTGTTGCATTGGCTGTGGAGCAGATTGATAGTAGTTGGTTTGATATTGCAGTCTTGGTGGATAGTAAGCTAGTGATAGTGGTGGTTGGTAATAAGATTGTTGTAGCAAAGGATAATGTTGATTACTCCTGTTTTGTTGGTCTTATTGTAGCTTTCTGCAATTTTTTTTCTAGTGGCCAGAAATTCTACAGTAATGGTAATTTTAAGGCTGGTTATTAGAGAATGATATAAAGTTGTTTTGATTTCATCTTTGAGGTGGTTAATATTTTTGGGGTTGCTGTTGTTGTTGGTTGGTGAAATAGTTTTCAACTTTTTTTGTAAGTTGGTCAATTTTCTCTTCAGCTGCTGAGCTGGTCTCTCCAATGGCTAAGTTCACGAGTTTTGTATGATTGGCTTCTTCTATGGCCATTTCATATCTCTTTGCATGCTGAATGGCAGAGTTTAAATCTTCTGGGGCATGTGGGTGAACCTTTTTAATCAGTTTATCCTTTAAACCAGTGATAAATTGATCCAAAATTTGAGCATAAAAATAATAATCATTAGTTTTAAGTTGGCAAATTCATTTGAGAAGTTTGTTGAATTTTTCAATATAAGTCATAACAGATTCAGAGAGTTCTTGTTTGATATTGTGAAAACAATTTCGAAATGTGATTGAAGTGTTGTTATTGGTAAATTGTCCTAAGAAGACAGTTTTGAAAGCTGTCTAGTCATTAAAAGGGGTGGTCAAGTTTTCAAACCATTCGCCTGCTGTTCCTTTGAGAAAGTAGAGAATTGTTCTTAACATTCTGACAGCATTCCATTCATTTGCATCTCCAGCTTTAATAACTTGGTTGAGCCATTCTTGGGGACTGGTCTCAATGTCTTTTCTATTGAATTCAGGGATTTTTGCAATGTATGCTGTCATTTTGTCTTCTTCATTTTCACTGTCTATTGATTCTTTTTCAGATATTTCAAAGTCGTTTTCTTCATTCGCTGCTGTTTCAGAGCGTTCACTTCGATTTTCAGCTAGAAAGTCAAGGAGATTAGAACTAGTTTGAAGAGGTTTTTGTTGTCTGGTAGGACTTTTGGGTGATGTAAAATCTTTTAGTCTTGCAAATCGATTTAAGGGTGAATTAGGTGTTTGTGCTTATGCAAGTGAAGCTAGAAAAGGTGTGATAGTAAGTGGAAGTTTTGAACTGGTTTCTTGTTCAGGTGTTTGTAAGTGTTTGGCAGTTGTTTTTGGTAGTATTGGAGTATTTGGGGCAGTTTTTGAGTATTGCTTCAATTTTTGTTTGTCTTTGTTGCTTGTTTCTGTCTCTGATTCAAAATCAATGGAATATTGAGACTGTACTGGATATGTTTCTTCACAGTACTTGATAATGTTAAAATTAAGTTCTTGAAAGTAAGTGGCAAGTGTTTTACTGTTAAGGTCTTCAGTTCCCAACTGTGAATAGTATACTAAATTATTGTAAAGATTGCTTCTAGCATCTGAGATATTGTAATTTCCAAAAAGATAATTGTTGATGCAGTTTTCAATGTATTGGTATACTGATTTCTTAACAACTTCAATTCTGTCTGGAATGTTGAATCTTTGCTTGCAGTGGGTGTAAATTGATTGGTAATACTCTAGAGTTGTTGTGTCTAGTGTGATCACCACTTTGAAGTTGTTTTTGCTATGTTGTTTCCGTGGGAGAGCACCAAATGTTACTGGAGGTTTTTGGTCTCTTCTTAGTTCTTGTATGTTGGTTGTAATGCTGTTAATTCACGACTATGGGAAGTGTTTGAACCTCTGATAACTGAATTTTTATCTTCAAATTATCTCCTATAATTTGAACTGCTGGGCTTATAAGTGGAATGGCCAATTCTATGCCAGTTGCTTTGTGTAGTTACATTGTAGTAAATGTTAACTCTTTCCTAGGAATTGCTCATCTAGAAGCTCACTAAAAATATGTAGTTACTTTGCTGTGAAAGTCAACTCTTCTACAGGAATCTTGTTTGTAGGTTACCCTAATGATTATGATAAGAAAATAAAAGAAAAAAATAAAAAAAATGTAAAAGAAAATTGAATTCTGTTAAGGAAATGGTTTTCGATTCAGGCCTGGAGTCATTAACAGTTTTTTGAAATTGGTAGCTAATCAATTTCAAAACGTTAGTTGGGTTTTGAGAATTTTTCAAATGCAATAATTTAAAGAATTTGGTTTTTTGAATTATTTGATATTTATTTTTGTTTTTGTGTGTAAAGGATGATTTTAATTATTAAATTTGAAGTAAGATATATTTTCTCGAAGAGAGAAGCTCTTCTTTTATACAACTTGTCATAACACTATTTTATGAACTTGCACTTTGCTCTTTTCTACAATTTTGCTAAACTAAAGATACATTTTAGCAAACTACAAGTTATTTCTACGAACTATTAGATATTTCGGTAAACTATCAATTATTTCGGCAAATTTCTACCAATTTTGGCAAACTTTTTGAATGTTACATAGTTCGGAATATTGCATGATTGATCATTACAATTAGATTACATTTATGTTATGTGCAAATTGGGTTATTAATTAAATGATAATTTTGGACATTTTGCTAATATAATAAGTGATAATTTGAATGATAATATATGCTAATTAATGATAGGAGTTATAAAGATAATTTCATGCTAAATATTATCTCTAATTTTGTCTGGTAACAACATGATCAAAATAATGAAATAAAACCCACTATTAATTATTTTCTTTCATATCACTTATTTCTTTTTTTCTGCTTTCAACTATCTGAATATCTTGGGATAAAAAATTACTTATTGGTATTTACATACTTTATCCTTTTTCCTTTTTAATTTGTATTGTTAGAATTAGCTTAAAAAGCAATTGCTTGCTTTTGTGATTCATTGAATAAAAAAATAATTAAAAAGCACAACAATACTTGTTATTAATTTTAAGAATTGCCAAGTTAAGACATAGAATAATAGCAGTGGTGTTATCTTGTTAACAATCACAGACTATTTATTTACTTTTAGATTTCCAGAAAAGATTTACAACTGTGATTTTTATAAAACTGATCACATATATTGAATTCTTACTTATTTAATTTGCTTTTATATTGTAATTTTCTCTTTGATTATTTCTATTATTTTACAATTTTGTTCTCTTTTGCTATCTGTTAGATTGTTAATTCAACCCATAACAATAGAATAAACTGGATTATAACAGATTATAAACTTACTAATAAGTACTATATGCATAATAGTCTGGACCAGAATGAGATTTTTTTTCTTTTGCTTTGGAAAATTTTCTATAACTCTCTTTTGTGTAAAATCAAGAGACATAAAAGCTTTTATAATTATTATATTAACACTAAGTTTGTTGTTAAAACTGGCAGAATAAAGTTACAGAATAAATTGTCTTTGTTTTTGGTAATTAGTGCTTTTATTAATAATACAATTTAGATAGAAAATAATCAAGCAGCTATTCAGCACATTTTGGATCTTACAAGTAAGTTCTTTAAAATTAATAACATTTCAATTAACAACAAAAAGACAGTAGTTATTTCTATTAACCAAAAAGTTAAGAATACTTTATTATTAATAAATAATTTGCCAATTTCTATTGCACAAAAAAAAAAGTCATACAGATATCTTGGTATTTTTTTGTTTTCTAAAAGTTTTTTTAAACCTAATTTGGTAAAAGCTTATTCAGATATTAGGTTCTTTGCCAACATAGTTTTAAAAAAGACTATTTTAAATAAACAGTTTTTTTATTTGGTTTTGGTAATACTGTACCCTATTGTTAATTACAAAACCTTATTGTTAATTACAGAACCCAATTTAGTTTTGTCTTCAAAAATGTATGTAATAAATAGGATACACTAATTAAGAAAGATTTGAAAATAAAGACTAGTTTTTTTAAAAACTTTTCCAATAAGACTTTTTACCACTCATCTTTGTATAATTTGAAATTTTTTAAGCAAGTACAGACAAAAAGTAAGTCAGCTTTAGTGCTCTGTTTTTTAAATGCTGGTAGAATTTTTAGTCATTTGTTTAGTCATAAATTTCTGGATTTGCAGATCTTAAATTGGTCTTTAACATATTCTTTACAGATTTTTGTTAGGTTAAAAATTAGTCTAATTAATAACTTCTTAGCTAGTATTGTAAAAATTTTTTTGAATTGTAACATGTCTCTTAATAACAATCTTTTCTTTGTATTTTGGTACTTAGAAGGCATTTTAATGTCTTCTGTTTTAAGAGATTCTGTGTTCTACAATGTTTTTAAGTTGCTTAAGAGATTCAGTATTGCTTTTGTTAAACAATTATATAATAAAAAAAGATTAGTTTTCAATTGAAAAAGCTTTTATTATTGGAAAAAACTTGATCTTAAAAGCCTAATTTTTGTGTAATTCAAATTGGCATGTGAATATTTGGTCAATTTTTTTTGTTGTTTTGTTGTATAGCTTTTTATTGACAGCTTCTGGCTTTTAAGTATTTTCAGTTTTGACAGTTTTTTTTAGTGCAGCAGTGTCTTTTTAATGTTAATTTGGATATCATTAATGTTAACATGAATAGATTGCTTAAAAACTTGAGAACACACAAGATAAAATGTAGTGTAGCTGCATTTTTTGCTGATTTAAATCTGAATATTGATGTGAAAATTAGTGATTTGGTTTTTTTCATAATGACTGAATTACAGGTTATTGCTCTAGCTTTAGAATGTATCTTAGCTAATAGTAGTATTATAATATATTCAAACAGTTAAGCTGCTTTAGATGTGTATACTATTGAATTAAGATTGGCTTTGCCAAATTTTCATAATTAATGTTAGATAAAGAGACATAGTGTAATAAACTCTATTAAAGATAAAAAACTTGATGTGTTTTGGTCTAAGGTATAGGACTATTCAAGTATCTTTAATAATAAATGTGCTAACAAGCTGGCTAATTTAGCTTTATGTTTGAATTTGGTACTTTCTGTTCTTATTAAGAAGAATTATATTAAGACTAGTAAAGTAAAGATGTCTGAAAATATTTATTATTTTATTCATAGTGTTTTTAGGACTGTTCATTGGGCTTATTGGGAAGTTGGGTCTGAGTCTAATATTATTAGTACAAATATGAATGAAGATGTGAATTGAGATTAAACTTTATTAGTTTGATATCCTAACTTATATATGACATCTGGTTTTATAAGTAAATCTATTGCTAATTTGTACTTGTATTTTATGAAAGCTTTGTATTGTTGTTTGTCAATCATTATTAGAAAACACTTATATAATAGAGCTTATTCTAATGTATTGTGTTTTTTATTATAGGAAGATAAAACTTTTTAATCACTTGTTTATATGTATAATAAACTTTGCTGTTTGTAAAAACTTGCTTAATTCATATTTAATTTAATAGATTTCTATGTTAAAATTAAGTCTGTCATTGTTTTGTGTCATGTAAATGCTTTCTATATATGCTTCTAATCTTGAAGTGTATATGACTTTGTACAAAGATTTTGTTTTTAGAAATTGGTATTTGAAAGCTTTGTCTATTTTTAGCTATGTTAAAATTGCTGACAAGTTAATCATTAATCTAATAAGAAATTTAGGAGTGGCTCATTAAATAAAAGTTTTGGTAAAAGCTAAGTTTAGAACAATTATGAAAAAAAAAGTTTAATTATAAGTAATAGTTTGGTGTCTTCAAAATCCATGGGTTTTTGTTATTATTTTTTAATAGTGTTGTTAAATTACTTGGTATTATAAAGATACATAGTATTAGTTTTGGTTTTTGCAAGCTTTGCAATTTTTTTTTTGGTATTAATAGTATAATATCTGTTAAAATAATTTTATAGTATTGTTTTAATTAGTTCAAATGACTGATTATGTATAGAAAGTACATGATTTGTATCTAGTTTAGATTACTTAGTTTAATATATTGTGTTAAGTAGTATTTGGATCTTATTTGTTAAATGTTAAAAAAAATTTTATTAAAAAAAAATTTTTTCTTTTATTTTTATAATTAAAACCAAAATAAAAAGTAAAAAAATTGCAATTTTTTATTTTTTAAACCATTTAATAATATTTTTATTAATAAAATATTTGTAATTATTAAATTACTTAATAATATTTTGTAAAAACATTGTTCTTAAATAAAATAATAATAAATTAGCTTTTTGTTAATTCTAAAATATTATTTGTCTTTGGTTAAAAGTTTTAAAATAATTTTTGTTTTATCTAAAAATATTAAAATATTTAATAAAAAACTAATAATTAAATTCTTTTTTTTTGTCTTTTTTTATTTTTATTTAAATAATTAAAAAAACCAAAATAATTAAAAAACAACTTTTTGTTATAATTGATAACAATTTTTTGAAATATTAAAAAACTATTTTTAATGTTTTTAACATTAATTTTATTGTTTTAAAATCAATATTATTAATAAAAATTTGTTATTAATTATTATAAAACTATTTTTATAATTCTTATTATTAAAAAAAAAACTTCTTTCTTTTTTTTGTTCCAAATTTCCAAAAAAGAATCAAAAAGTTTTTTAAAAGAAGTTTTTTACCATTTAGTATGATAAATCCAAACTGTTTTTATTCAATTATAAAACTATTATTGGCCTTAATATTACTATTATAAAAAAGGCTCTTAAAAATTTTGACTCTGATATTGGTGTTAAATCTGTTTTATCTAGAAAAAAAAGGAAAAAAAGTGCTTTGGAAAAGGGTATTAATAACAAAGAGACTTTTGCTAAGGAATTGAGTAGTCATTCATTGAGTTCTAAGGCTAATAATACTACTAAATTTAATAGTGTAAACATAAAAAAAGAGTGTCTGATTGAGAAGACCAGCTTTGACTATGATAAAAGTGGTGTTTTTGCTGTAGAAAATTCTGATCAAACACTTAAAAACTTATGGATACAGACCAAAAAGACATTGGAAAAGCTATTAAAAAAATTAATTTTTTGAATATTGATAATAATAACATTTTATTAGATGTTTTTTTGATGTTTTTTCTTCTTCTAAAGAACTTGGTTAATATTTTTGTTAGAAAACTCTTTGTTTTAAATATTAAACTAGATAAAGTTGTTGAAAAGTTATCTCAAGAGAAGTTAACAGTGATCAGAAAATTGTTTTTGAAAATTAATGGTTTTAAAGAGGCTTTTACTCTCTTAAAATTTGCTGGAATTATTAAAGTAACATTCACTTCTAAATTAAACTTGGCTCAGATTTTTAATATGACAAAAAATGTGATGATTATAGTAAATATCAATCTTAAAAAGCCTGTTGAATGTTTAGATTAAACTGTGATTGTAAAAAAAATTCCAATTGAGACATTAGCTGAGGCTGTGTGTATTGTGTTGTTTAAGTTTAAAGTAATTAAGTTGATCAATATGCAATTGGTAAAGCTGTGGCAAAAGGCTGTTGTAGAATTTGAACAATCAGATTATGCTAATTTGGTTGTGGCTAAATAGTCTGTCTTAATTAGAAAAAATGCTATGTGTATTGCTAAAGCTGATATAAACAAGAAATTATGGAATACAAGAGACTATAATAGAATATTGCTATATATTCTGCCAGTAAAAACCAATACACATAATATTTAAGATTATATTATTTTAATGAATGAGAAAACATGTGTTATTGATTGTTATCCAGTTATGTATGCTTGAGCCAGATATGCAGTTGTTTGCTTTGACTTTGTTAAATTATTGGATGCTATCATAATAATCATACCAGTACTAAGAGATGTTAATTTATACTAGTCTTATTTGAAATTTGCCAAATATGCAAAGTATAAGAATTTGAATCATATATTATTGGGCTGTTCTATAAATGGGAATTTTTTTTCTGGTCATTCTTATTATAAGATATTGTTAGACACAAATAAAAGCAGATTGGCTACTATTTATGCCAAACACTTAGCATCTGTTGTTTATTTAGTGATGTTATTGGAAGTTTTTGGTCTCTTTTTTTGAATGTTGTTACTATTTGTATGTTGTTAATTTCATGTTTTCTGGAAGCAGTTGAACCTCCAATAACTGAATTTATCTTCAAATTATTTCTTATAATTTGAATTGCTGGGCTTATAAGTAGAATAGCCAATTTCTTGCTAGTTATTTTATGTAGTTACATTGTAGTAAATGTCAACTGTTTTCCAGGAATTGCTTATTTAAAAGCTTATTAAAAATGTGTTGTTACTTTGCTGTAAAAGTCAACTCTTTTACAGAAATCTTGTCTGTAGACTACCTTAATAATTATGATAAAAAAAGTAAAAAAAAAATAAAAGAAATATAAAGAAAATAGAATTGTGTCAAAGGAAACGTTTTCTATTCAGGCCTGAAGTTACTAACAAATTACTGAAATAGGTAGCTAATCAATTTCAAAATATTAGTTGTGTTGAGGGAATTTCAAATGTAATAATCAAAGAATTTGGTTTTTGAATATTTAATTTTTATTTTGAGATATGTAAAAAATAATTTGTTTTAATTAAGATATCTAAAGTAAGATACTATGAAAAGATATTATGAGAAGATATATTTTCTTAAAGAAAAAAACTCTTCTTTTATACAACTTGTTATAATACTAGTCTTTGAACTTGCACTTTTTTTTTTGCTCTAATTTCAGTAAATTAAAGATACATTTTGGAAACTATTGATTATTTCGGCCAATTTTCATCAATTTTGGCAAATTTTGACAATATTAAATGGTTCCGAGTATTGTGTAATTTGATCATCTTAATTTTTATAATACAAATTGGGTTATTAATTGAATGATAATATTTAATAATTTGATTAAATAATAAGTAATAATTAGAATGATAATAGTATATGCTAATTAATAATAGGAATTATAAGAATAATTTTATGCTAATTAATAATTAAAATTTTACTGGTAATATAATCTCCTCCTCAAGACTAAGCTTCATTAAAGTTCAAGTACTATTTGTGATGTCAAGATAATAGTTCAAGATAATTGAAGTGATCTGGTCTGAAAATTGCTGAAATTTTAGTTTTGTAAGCTTTTTAATGTATTGAATTTTTATTGGATGAAGTATTGGATTTTGTAGGATATTTTCACAAGTATTAAATAAATCATAGAGTCTAAATACTGCTCTAAGTTTGTAGTGAGTGTTTGTTGATCCAGCTATTGTCTTAAATTCATTGTAAATTTGTTTTTGTATAGCTTCAGAAGTGAGATTTGTTGTTGTAAATTCTAATTTTCATTCATAAAGTGTTTTTTCAATATGAAAATATCTATAGATAAGAGTATAGTTATTATTCTGTTGGTTTGAGTATTTTATTAACATAGACAATAACTTGCTTCTGGCTATTTTCATCTGATTGTAATAGAATAGCACCAAATGCTATGTGTAAAACATTAGTGACTAGTTGGAACTGTTTGTTAAAGTTTGGGTAAGCAAGAACTAGGACTGTTGTTAATTTTGTTTTAAGAGTTCCAAAGACTTTTTGTTGTTTTTCAGTTCATTAATATGGCACCTTTTTGTTGGTGAGATAATTGAGTGATTTGGCAATTTCTGAGAATCCTTTTATGAATTTTTGATAGTAGAAGACTAATTCTACAAATTCTCATAGCTTTGTGGTATTTTTTGGAGTTTGAAAGTTTTTGACAGCACTGATTGTTTCAGGATTTGGTTTGACTCTATCTTTACTAACAATGTGTTCAAGAAAGATTAAACTTGTTTTTCCAAAGTGACATTTTTTAATGTTCAATTTTAATTTTGCTTTCTGTAATCATTAAAAAACTTCTTATAGATAGATAAAATAAGCTTTAAAGCTTGATAAGTACACATTAGTGTCATTCAAATAGACAACTACTAATTGCCATAAGAGCCCTTCATAAACAACATCCATGAGTTACTGGAATGTTGCTGGTATATTGCAAAGTCCAAAAGACATAACATTGAATTTATAGTTTCTTTTTTGAGTAGTAAATGCTGTTTTAGAGCAATCTTTTAGATCCATTTCAACTTGTCAGTATTTACTTTCCAAGTCTAAAGTTGAGAAAAACTTGGCTTTTCCTAGAGCATCTAGCATGTTATCAATTCTTGGAAGTAAGTAGACATCTCCAATTGTTACACTTTTTAATTGGCAGTAATTAATGCAAAATCTGATTTTTCCGTTTTTTTTTTTAATCAAAACTATTGGTAAGGCCCAAAGACTTTTTAATAGTTGAATTAATCTATTATTAAGCATTTTTTAGACTTTTTTTCTAATAAATTGGTGGCTGGCAGATAGTACTTGATAAGCTTGTTGTCATTTTGGTAAAGCATCTTTTGTGTGGATCTGATGTTAAATGATATTAGTTTTTCCAAGGTCATTGTTGTTTTTTGCAAATATATTAGTGAATTCAGTTATCAGCTGTTTTAATTGTCTTTGCTGTTAGGGTTCTAAGAGATTCATATTGATTTGAGAGAGTTTTTTTTTCACAAGATAGTAGTTTTCAGTAGTAAAAGTGATGTTTGAATTTGAGAATAGAGTATGTCTTATAATTTTGATAAAATTAGAAACAATTTGAGGAGTTTTATCTTAAAAAATATTGCTATGTATAATTTTAATTTCTAATTTATTTAATAGAACAATAGAGTAGTTATTGGAATTGTAAAATATAACTTAAAATTTCTTTATTCCTTTGGGAATATAAATATTTAAAATTGAAATTTTATGTTTTAAACAGATTTGTTTATTAGATTCAAAGATTTGTTGGATAATAGTGAGTTTTAAGCAAGTGTAAATTTTATGATGTTTTTTAAAAGGTGAAATAGTAATTGGTTAGAAAAGTTGAAGAATTTGGTAAAATTTATTCTATGCATTGAGAGCTATGTTTACTGAAACTGTAAATTGTCCAGTTGAACCAAAACCTTAAGTTTTTCTTTCACTTTTTTTTAATTGTTCTCTGTTGTTAACTGATTGTAAACCCAAAATATTAATTAAGAGTAGATAAATTGCTTGAGCAATCTTTTTAGTATGTTCAATCTTGAATGATTTGTCTGTTTTATTTTATAACATGATAGTAATATCTCTAATGTATCCTGCATCTATAACTCCTTCTCTAATATTGATTCCTTTGCTGGCTAGGGATAATTGAGAAGCAATTTAAACTATTGCTTCTGGTAGAATTTTGAGAGCAATTTTGAGATTGATTTTTGTTAAAGATTTTGGTTGGAAAACCAAAATATCTTTTTTTGGTGTTATTCATAAAATATAAGAAGTATATTAGTATATAAATTAGCCAGTTAAAAATAAACATAGTAAATGTAGAATTCCAGGATTCTTTTTAAAGGAATTGCAGGATTTCAGAAATTTCAGGATTCTTGTATAAAGAATTGTAGGATTCCAGAATTCCAGGATTCTTCTTAAAGGAATTTCAGAATTCCAGAAATTCCAGGATTCTTGGTGTGAAAAATTGAGAAATTTCGATTATGTATATATAGCAGTAGCATTAAAAATAGAAAAGAGAAAGACCTCTTAGTTTAGATTTAATCTAAGCAACCTTCTAATTTACAAATATTAATAAATAATTATTTGCTATCTCAATTCACCTTTTATTATCAACATTTTATGTTAATAGCTGTCAATACTTAAACACACTGTAACAATAACTCTTGATCACAGCTATTGATGGAATACTAACACTTATTGTCTTGACTTATTTTTTTATTTTTTTATTTTTTTTTATTTTTCTCTTCTTGTCTTTTCTTTTGTTATTTTTTGTTGTTGATTAATTGATTAATAATTAAGCACTAAGTTACAGATGTCATAGGAATTGGTAAAAAACCCATGAAACAAGGGTAGAGAATTCATAGATTTGAGAATAGCTTACCAGGAGGATTATTGACTATCATGCTGAAAAAAAATTCAACAGAATTGCGATTCTGGAAGACTACTGAAACAACAATTAAATTTTTGTCCATTATACAAAGAACTCAACCAAAATCTTTAAATACAACCAATCTACAAACATTACCAATATTATTAAGTGAAGTAGTACCAAGTTACGGATTTGTTATTTGATTTAAGATCCCAAATAATCATCTGTAACATTTGGTGCTCTCTGTAAAGTATAATCCAACAGAGAACTGACACTAACAGTACCCATCTGAAACAGTAGCAGAATATAAAAAAACAAGAACAAATCATTTGGGATTTGCAAAATTTTTATTTCAATATTATCACATCCATCTCAAATTAACAAATAATAGTTGGTCAACAGAATCAGCTTTTAATTGCTATGTCAACAAAAAAATAATATATCATTTGGAAGACCAAAAAGATCCAGAATTTGTCTTCAACAATTTTTTTAGTGAACTACTCTAAAGCACCACACTACTACAGAATTATTTATTTGCACTATTAATTATAAAAATAAATAGAAAAATACACTTAATAAAGATTCTTTATCACCTTTGCCAACAAAGAAAAAGAAAAATTGCAAACACCAGCATGAACTCCAAAACAAATACAATTATTTACTTGGAAGAAACAGAAAGTCAACTCACCTACTAATCTGTCATATCATTATACACTCGAAAGTATTATCAATATAACATCAACAGATGTGTCCACCACAAACACAACAATATTATTAAACAGAATCCCATTCCAAAATAAACAGAAAAAAGCAGAGTTATTGGGAACATACAGTAATTACTTTGAAGGATTTAAATTGCAATCTCCAATGTTATTAGGAACTTGATTACCACCATCACAACCAGATTTTAGAACTATTAGTCTTTGGAAAATAACCAACTTTGAAGATGAAAAGGATAGGAATTAAGAAAATAATAAGAGAAATCTGATTTTAGAAAACCCAAAAGTTGAAACCACAAATGTTCAAACTCAGAAAAACTAGAAATTGAGATCTTGAATATTCAAACTTCACAAAATCAGAACATTCCAAATCTCAACATTAATAATTAACAAAACTTATCTTTGATAATCATCAATCAGCTACTGATTGAACTGGTTGCTAAACCAATTCAACAGCTACAAATACCACCTCAGTAACAATTACAACTGCCACTTCAACAACCACAACAACCACAACAACTGCTACTCGTAGCTCTAATAGCATATGCACCAATTGTGAAAATCAAAAAATTTACTGGCAAAGAGGATGACACCCAGGTGTGGCTAAATAATATTGAAAAAGCCATTACAGTCAATGGATAGAATGATGCCAAAGCACTCCAAGCCATCTCATACTTTCTTCAGAATACCACCAACTCATGGTATTAAAGCTTGATCAACAAACTACAAGATTTTAATACATTTAAGCTTGAGTTTCTACAATATTTTAACAACAATAATAGTATTAATCATTTAGCCAATATCTTCACCACTATTAAGCAAAGAGAAACTGAAGCAATTACTATCTACCTAGGACATTTTTACAAAAATCTGTGCCAGATCTAAGCAATTGATGCTAACTATTTTACAAAACCACAAATCTTAAACCAGTTTATTCATGGCTTATACAGTAGTATTTTCTAATACATACACTTATTACATCTGATCAATCTTTAAGCAGTAGTTATCTATGCCAAAGATTTTGAATCTGTTGAACTTGAAGCTAATTACACCCAAGCTTTTAATCTAGTAATAAACAGATCATCTGAATTGGATTCTAATTTGAAACAATTCAGTAATTTCATTGTTACAGTTCAAGAATTTAATAGGAATTATAAATAATATAAATTAGCCAATCATAAAATAGCACAGCAATAATTTATAAAAAGAAATGATTTACAAATAACAGCAAGCATTATTTTATAATAACAGCAAGCACTATCATGTAAAAGCAGCAAGCACTATTTCACAATAGCAGCAAGCACTATTTAGAAATAATGGAAATAGAGTATTACAAAACATTATTTTGTAAAACAATAATTATATATATATACAATAATTTTAATGATGAAAAATCGAACAAGCTTCAACTCGAAGCAACAAATATCTAAATAAAATTTTATTCAAAAAGAATTAATAAAAATAATAAATTGAATGAACATCACAATTACAAGATTAACAATAAAATTTACATACCCTTTTTAGCAAATAAAACTATCATTCCATTTTTGAACTCTTTGGAAGAATAATTCCTGATCAAGATTATTCACGTGATTACTAATTAAATTGAAAAAGCTTTATTATATACTTAGAGAAATTGCGAAAAGGCCATTAACATTCTATGTTTCTAGATTAGAGAAACACATCAGACAATTGCAATGATAGCTTCAAAGAAGACCCCAGACAGTGGGTAGATTTCAGATTAGCCTCTGGGAAGGAGTACACAACATATAAAGACAATTAGAATTAAAGAGAAGACTTACATTACAACATCAAGAGAAAACCTTCAGTATATTATTATTAATATCCAACACATAAAGTAAAGGAACTCATGAGAGACTGATTGCAATTAAAAATGGGAGATCAACAATTAAAATATACCAAGAAAACCATTCCGTAATATTTGGTGAACCCTACGAGGAAAAAAAATTAAAAAAAACTAATAATTAGCAATAATTCATTGCTAAAAAGAAGAAAAACCAAAGTGGCAACAAAAATGCCTAATCTCACTGTTGTTGAATTCTGCTGTGCCCTTTATTTACAACATTAAAGTGATTTTGGATTACCAGAAGAGTGTTGTCCAGCTGAAAATGCCCTCACCTATTACATTAACACCAGGATAAATTATCACATAGGAAGGGAAGAAGAACCAAATGATGCAAAACATCAATTATATAGGAAATTATCTCAATTTACTACAAAAGAAACAACAGCATTAGCCACAATTATTGTTCAAATTCATTGCAAAATTGAGCAATATGCCAACGAAAATTACCCAATATCTACAAAGAACACCAGAAAAAAGATCTTACCATTTTTTCTTAGATAATAAAATTCAACTCCCATTAGAAGCTGCATCATCATCTATATTAATCCCACAAATACTGAGAATTCCTAATTATACTGATAAACTTAAACAACGTAATTGGGGAAATATACCAATAATAGGAGGATATTCATTATTATTCTAAAAACTCCTTTTTCAACCAAAATTTGGAGCAGAGTTTGAAAACTGTGAAGAAGAGTCTGAATCAGAATCTGAAGAAACCAGTGAAAAAACAAGCACAAGACCAGTCATGAGAACAAGCAGCCAGTTCAGAAACCAAGAAACTCATGATTAAGAGGAAGAACCAAATATAAGAGAAGCCACCTTTAGGAGTGCTCAAGAAAATATCATTCCACCTCCTTTTAGACCAATAAACCCACCAACAGGAAACAACAATAAAATGACCACATCATATATTGCATGATTAACGGATTTCTCAGGAGAAGAAGAAGAAACGGATGTGCACACATGGCTTAGAGAAGCACAAAAAGCCATCCAGGCAAATAATTGGAATAATCAAAAAGCAATCCAAACATTACCTTTCTTCCTGAAAGGCACTGCTGACTCATGGTATCAAAGTTTGGAAACAAAACCCATGAGCTTTGCCAAATTCAAAGATGCATTCTTGGAGTATTTTAGTGACTCAAATGTTGTAATCCAACTGCAGAACAAATTTAATACTATCAAGCAAAGTACAGATGAAACTGTCACCCAATACCTTGCTTGATTCAATTGAATTCACCATCAGATTGAAGTGATTGAGCAAGAATACTATACCAATTCTCAGATTTTAAATCAATTTATTAGAGGATTAAAAAGCAATATTTTAGAAAAAGTACGTCCTGCCCATCCTAATTTCTTACCAAAAGCCATTATGCTTGCCAGAGCCCTTGAATCGACTGAGAAAAAAGCTAACCATAGTTAAATGGTTAACATGGTGATTGAGGAAAACAAGACAGAAACTTTAAAGAAGAAAGTAGCATAATTAGGAGATAAACTCTTTAAAAAAATAGAAAGTTATCTCATCTCAGACCCAGGAAGAAATAACACATACCAAACACCTCAAAAACGCAACCAGAAATTTAGTAGTAGCCAAAATAATCACTTACTGTGTTAGGACTTTAGAACAGAAACACATGCCTGTTATTTTTGCAAATGTGTAGGACATTTGATTGGCCAATGTTGAACACAAATGATGTAAGAAGCATGTGAAAATAATTATTATGTGCCCCCCAAATGCTTAGAAATTAATACACGCCAATACCACATCAATACCCTACTATATACCAAAATCAAGGAACTTACCAGCAACAACCAGCAATTCCAAATCCAAACTGGCATCCAGAGTTTCAAAGCCAGCCAATATTAGGTCAAAATGTAATTATTACTAGAAATTCTAATCACATAGGACCTAATCAGCAAACAAATGCAAACTACCCAAATTTCCAGCCAACTTATCTTAATATATCAAAAAACTTAAATCTCAGAAATATTAATAGTAACATACTTAGAACCAAAAATATCACAAATAGCCAGAACTTGATCCAAACAATACCACCAGCCATTGTCACAGAAGATAACAGCCTCACAGCTATTTTTCCTTTTGAATTAGAGAAAAAAGAGGCTATGTTTAGTGGAACAGCATTGAATAAGAAACACCCAATCACTGCTATGTACACGGAAGCAAAAGTAAACAACACACCAATTAAACTCATCTTAGACAGTGGATCTGCTGAAAACATTGTGATGCTTCAACTAGTAAACCAACTGGGTTTCAAAGTTAATCGTGTCATGATGTTCCAAATTATAACAGCCGATAGAAGTACCAAGCTGCTTCATGGCAAAATTAACACATTCTCTTTTGAAATTAATGGCATAATAATACCTACAAAAGTATTAGTAATAGATGCTACACAATATCAAGCATTAGTAGGGAATGATTTACTAACAAAAGCCAATGCCACATTAGATTAGACCACCCAAGAGCTTCTTATCAGCTATAATGGCCACTATGCCAGAATTCCAGCCACATGTGACCACTTCCAAAAACCCAGCACCAACCAAAGACCTATCTTCAAATTCGAAAAAAATCCAGTCCTACCAGCCATCAAAACTTATCAGCTTTCATGAGCTGATAACCAAAGAACAGGACTACTGGCCATACCAACTTGGAGGAGTGAAAAAAAATCTGAATGGAACCAGGTAAGTCCACAAAGAAACCGCCAGCAACGCAGACCAAAGCTAGAATGCTTGGTTTGCAATAAGAAACTCTTGTCCATGACTGCATGCAGTGCACCAGACAAAGACCCAAGAAACTCTACCCACTACTATTGTAACTGTTGTAACAAAAAAAAATATGGTTACTCAAAAAGACACGGAAAATGGAATGAAGAACCATGTCTCACTTGTGGAAAACTGTTGCCAAAAAGGTGTGACTGGATTGATATGCCAGACAAAAAAGGGACGTGTGACACAACTTGCCAATACACAATCCTCATCTGTGACTGGATAAGAGGAGGAATGCCATTCAAAGCAGTGTTCAACAGAGCAGTAAGAAGACTGTAGCACTACCCACATGATGAGGATAAGTTGTACAACACTGCACAGGCCAAAGTAAAAGGAAAAACTGCCGAAGAAATATGATGTTGGAAAGAGTCAGCCAAAGTAGCTGACAAAGTCATCAACTACAACATGTTTGACCCAATGAACAAATTCCAGAACTACTACTAACAACTATGTCTCACTTGACAAGAGCAAGAACAATACCTCGCCCAAATCAACACTTATCTTTGCAAAAACTGTCTTATCCCATGCCAAAATCAATGCTGTGAAGAGTGTTAAGACAAAAGGAACTTAGAAAGAAAAATAGAAATTGAGAATCAGCAGTCTCAAAATCAATCAATAAATCAACAAGACTTACCTGATGGTCCCGAGTCAAAAAAATTTGTAGCTTATACCAACCTAGAACAGGTGATCAATATCCAATACTATGACAATAGGCACTTAGGAATAATACCTGAAAGAGTCTATCCAACTGACACAGGATTCGATCTACATTATCCAGAAGACTAATCCACAATGTTACCATCCAGGAGCATCACCAAAATTGACCTGAAAATAGCAGTTGAAATTCTGCCAGGAATAATGGTTCAAATAGCATCGCAATTAAGCCTCGTAAAAAAAGGAATAAGTGTTCAAAGAGGAGTAATTGACTCCAAATACACTGGAAATTTGATGGTTTTGCTACAGAACAATTCAGAAAAATCTTATACCATTGAATCTAAGGAGAAAATTGCACAAGCAATTTTTCTACCATTAGTAAAAATTGGAAAATTCATGCCAGTAAAAAATCGTGAGGAATTGATACAAACAATAAGAGAAACTTTTGGTTTCGGATTGATAGAAAAAGAAATAGAAGCAAATTTTGCTGAAACAATAGAAGAAAAAGGCAAATTAATTAAAACTGAGTGGTCAATGATGCTTACACCTTATGGAAAATCAGAAATTAAAATAAAAAAGACAATAAAAGATATAAATCTAATATTCAAGCCCTATTCAGAAACTTGTCAACAGTTTTCCATAGGACTTACTAACTTTTTTATTTCAGCTAACAAAACACAATGGATAAAAATTCCTATCATGAATACCACAGAAGAGCTCATATACATTCCAGAAAACACCATCATAGGATATCTTGGAACAGAACTAGAAAACACGTCAACACCACAAGAAATTCTAAATTTCCCAGAAATTACCCTTTACTGTGAATTCACTTCAATAAATTGGCAACAACCATTGGAATGCTATCAATTTACGCCAGAAAAATTGACTAAATTAAACATTAAAACAATGGATCTAGACCAACAGTGACAATTAAAAGCATTAATTTTAAAATACTCTGATATATTTTCATGAAATAGTGAATTTAGAAGAACCAATTTGGTTCAACACCAAATTTCTACTGAGGATACCAGACCTGAAAAACAACACGCTTATCATGTTCCACCAAGAGAGCATAATTTTATCAGAAAAAAAGTCCAAAGCATGTTGGAAAAAAGAATAATTTAACCATCAATGAGCTCATGGTCTTCACCAGTTGTTTTAGTAAGGAAAAAGAATGGAAAAATTAGATTTTGTGTTGACTATTGCAAACTAAACAGCAAAACAACTAAAGATTCATACCCAATACCATTAATTGACAAAATTTTTGATGTTTTTGGAGGAGCAAAATGGTTTTCTACACTTAACTTGACCAGTGGATACTGGCAGGTTGAAATGGACTCAAAAGACAGACACAAAACAGTATTTACCACACAAAACAGCAATTATGAATTCAATATAATGTCTTTTGGACTCACCAATGTTCCTGTGACATTCCAAAGACTAATAGATGTAATTTACTCTGGAATTCTGTGACAATCCATTGTTGTTTACTTGGACGATACAAATGTTTTCTTGCCAAAATTCACAGATCATCTCCAATATTTACAACAAGTTTTTGAGAGATTAAGACATACTGAACTTAAATTAAATTTAGAAAAATGTTTCTTTGAAAAAAATGAGCTAGCATTTTTAGGACATGTAGTTAGAAAAGATGGAATAAAACCAGATCCATCAAAAATAGACAAAGTAAAAAATTTTTTAGTACCTCAAAATGTTTTAGAAGTTAGAAGCTTTTTAGAACTTGTATCTTACTACTGCCACTTTGTAGAAAACTTTTCAAACATTGCCAAACCTCTTAATTATCTACTATTCAAAAATGTAAAATTTGAATGGACCAAAACACGGCAAAAAACTTTTAAGTACCTTAAGCAAAAGCTTATTAAATCACCAATAATAATCTATCTGGATTTCAATAAGAAATTCATTTTGGCCACAGATGCCTTTAGAATGGGACTTGGAGCCATTCTTTCACAAAAAAATGATAATGGAAGAGAATGTGTAATTGCTTATGCTAGTAGAAGTTTCAGTATGGTAGAGCAAAACTACACAGCACACAAACTGGAATGCTTAGCAGTAGTCTGGAGTTGTATTTACTTTGACACATATTTACGGTACAAACTCTTTGATATTACCACAAATCATAGAGGTCTGGTCTGGTTAAATAACAAAAAAGCACTGAAAGAAAAATATGCCAGATGGTCACAAATATTAGCACCATACAATTATATTATCAAATACAAAGAAGGTACCAAAAATGCCAATGCTGACTGTTTGTCACGAATAAAACACACATAAAAACCATCAAACAACAACCAATTCATAAACAATAGACAATTACCTTTACAAAAATCTTAACCAATACTTGAGAACACTACAGCTAGATGAAAACACACCAATAAAAGAACTAATTAAGTTTCAGAAATTATCAAAACATTATTTTATTCAAAACTACATACTTTATTACCAGAATCAACAAAATCCAGATAATCTATTGAGAGTTATAACCGAAAATAAAAAAAAAACTATCTTATTTAACATGCATTTAGATATCCATTCAGGCCACTTTGGAAAAGAAACAACTATTCAATGTACAACTAGTCATTGTTATTGGCCAAAAATGCACTCAAATATTATCCAATACATAAAAAATTGTGACTCATGCCAATGAAGAGGAGGAACAAAAACAACAGAACCACTAAGACCCATAAAAGTTGAACAACTATTTGATAAAATTGAAATTAATTTAGTTGGACCATTATTAATAACAGCAAGAAACAATCATTATATTGCAGTAGTAATAGATTATCTCATTAAATGGCCAGAAACCAGAGCCATTCAAACAGCTGATGCTATATCCATAGCCTACTTTGTACATGAAGATTTAATTTGCCACCATGGATATTCACAAGAATTGTTGTCAGACCAAGGGACATATTTTGTAAACAGTACACTAAATGAGCTCAGCCAAAAATTTGGAATTAAATAACTACTATCATTATCATACCACTCCCAAACAAATGAATTAGTTGAATGATTTAACCATACACTATGTGAAGCATTAGCCAAAATTAGCAATGAACATAAAAAAGAATAGAATTTGTTTATATCAGCAGTTTTATTAGCATATAGGACATTAAAACAAAATACTATACAATTCACACCATTTGAATTGGTTTATGAAAGAAAAGCCATATTACTAATTGAACTTACTATTCCAACTTATCCAAATGAAATTATTATAAAAACAACATTCTACAAAACAATACTTAGAAGAACATATGAGTTAATGGAAATTTTGGAGAACAAAAGAAGAAAAGCAGCTCAAAATATTGAATAGTCACAAGCACAACAAAAAGTGAGACATGATAACCAGTTACCAGATAATATAATTAGCTATAAAATAGGAGACAAAGTATTATTGCATCATATCAAAGCAGAAAAGCAATGGAGTGGAAAGTTTAACCACAAGTGGGATGGACCATTCTATATTTATGAAATACTTAGTAATGGAGCATACAAGTTAAGACTAGATAAGAAAATTTTAAGAAAAGCAGCACATGGCAACCGGCTGAAATTATATTACAACAAACCAGTAATAACAATACAAACACTTAGAATTGGAACACAAATACCACTAGTATCACCAGATCAGATTCCACAAAATTTAGAACCAGTAGTTTTAATTGAACATTATATAAAAAGATAATTAATCTTAAATTACACCAAGAAACAGTTAACAAAGCATAAAAATACATGCAAAAGAGCCCAAAAAGCAGTCAGGAATTAAAACAATGACATATATTCCAGAAAACATTAGTAAGTTAACCCAACAATTATGTCAAAACTTACAACAATTAAATTCAGATTTGGAAATTACAATCAATAGTTCCGAGATACCAAATTCTATGATAAATGAGAAACTTAGTTTTGCACCATATACTATTATTGCCAAAAACAGTAACAGCTTTATCAACAAAACCATTAAAAAGTTAGGAATAGCATTGAACAATACATTGATAACAAAAAAAATGAACATAGTAAAATTAACACCAAGTATATTTAGACAGCTGAAAAAAAAATTTTCTATTAATTATTGTTATTACCAATTGGGAAAACAATTAAACATACAAACATTATACTTAAAAAATTCAGTCAAAGTATTCAGCAAAACAATAATACAACAATTGAAAAGTTTTATTAGAAAAACCAACAATATACTTCATATAAAAGCTGTTTACAAAATTTTTAAGGCTTTTGAAAACTGTCACAAAGTACTATTGAATCCAACTATAAATCTTATAACAATTAATAGCATTGAACAATTAACCAATTTACAATTTCAAAATTTACAACAACAAATTAATAATACAGTATTAGATTATTATAGTAATATAGAAATCAATGAAGAAATTAACTTTGATTTCGACGAAGCTTAATCTTGAAAGGAGGATAATGTTACAGTTCAAGAATTTAATAGGAATTATAAATAATATAAATTAGCCAATCATGAAATAGCACAGCAACAATTTATAAAAAGAAATGATTTACAAATAACAGCAAGTACTATTGTGCAATAACAGCAAGCACTATTTTACAATAGCAGCAAGTACTATCGTGCAAAAGCAGCAAGTACTATTTTACAATAGCAGCAAGCACTATTTAAAAATAACAGAAATAGAGTATTACAAGACGTTATTTTGTAAAACAATAATTATATATATATACAATAGTTTTAATGATAAAAAATCAAATAAGCTTTAACTCGAAGCAACAAATATCTAAATAAAATTTTATTCAAAAAGAATTAATAAAAATAATAAATTGAATGAACATTACAATTACAAGATTAACAATAAAATTCACATACTCTCTCTAGTGAATGAAACTATCATTTCATCTTTGAACCCTTTGGAAGAATAATTCCTGATCAAAATTATTCACGTGATTACTAATTAAATTGAAAAAGCTTTATTATAAACTTAGAGAAATCACAAAAAAGCCATTAACATTCCATGTTTCTAGATTAGAGAAACACATTAAACAATTACAAGAGTAGCCTCAGAGAAGATCTCAGACAGCAGATAGATTTTAGATTAGCCTCTGAGAAGGAGTACACAACATACAAAGACAACTAGAATTAAAGAAAAAACTTACATCACAACATCAAGAGAAAACCTTTAGTACATTATCATTAATATCCAACACATAAAATAGAGGAATTCACGAAAGACTGATTGCAATTAAAAATGGGAGATTAACAATTAAAATATACCAAGAAAACCATCTCATAACACTATTAATCAAAAATTAGAAAGATAGTTAGCTAACAATCAGGCAATTTATCAACTTCTACAGTAATGTAATAATCAAGAAAATGTGAATTGTTTCCAAAATTAGTTGTATTCATCATCATCAACCAATCAGCAATGGCAATAGAAGACATGTGTTTGCCACTATTGTGATAAACAAGAATATTTGAAAATTGACTGCAAATTAAAGATAGATAACCAATGATTGGGAAATCAATATCAAAACTCCAATTGCCAGGTTCTAACTTCAAATTATTATCCAAATCAAAATCACTATTCACCCCATTATACCCAAATAACACACCAGCCAATTTATTAACTACCAATATATCAAACTTCAGCTTCAGTAATTAATTAACCACAGTTCCAAATTATTTATCAAACAATTCCAATTCAAATACCACCCCAAAACCCAGCTCTGATATTACATAGAAGACTCAGAGTAACTCAACAAAACTGAAGATTGGTGATAGTAGTTCATCAACCAATTTCCAGTTCCTCCAATCCAGTATCAGAATTATGTTCTCAGAATTCGGGAACTGGATATGCCCAAAACCCGAATTTTTAGCACTATTTAAGTTTTCTGGTAATCCCAAAAGATGCCTTACCCAATAAACTAGAATCCAAACAAAAGCAGCTACTTATTAATAACATACTACCAGCAACTATTACTGAAAACTAATTACTTATCATCATCTTTTCTTTTGAACTTAAGGAACCAGTTGAAATGCTACTATTTAGTAGAGCTGTCCTAGAATTAAAACCCATCACTGCAATGTATACAGATGCTAAAGTTGATAGTCAGCTCATTAAACTGATTCTAAACAATAAATCAGCTGGCAGCATTATTACTTGACAACTTATAAATCAATTAGATTGCCAAATTGATTGTACTGTTAGCACATGAATAATTACTACTAATGAAACAACAAAGACTCCAATAGACAAAATCAACAACTTTCTCTTTAAAGTTAGTAGTATTGTCACATCAATCAAAGTTCTTATTATAGAAGCCATTTAGTACTAAGCACTTATTAGTAATAACTGGCTATTCAAGACCAATGTCATACTTGATTGGATTATACAGAAGCTTTAGCTTAGTCAAAATAGTCAACACATTTGAACACCAGCCATGTGTAGACATTTCAGAGCTTTTTCAAAGAAAAAACAACCATTGATCAAGCTAGAAGAAAAAAAAAATATATTTGAAAAGCTTATTAAGTTTCTTAGGCCAATAAAAACTACAATAAGCTACTACTAATTTTGTTCTGAAAAGATAAAGGGAAAAAAAAAAAAGAAAACCTATCTGAAAAAAAACTACAGAAAAAAATAACCATCGAAAAAACTAGTGGCTGGAAAAAATTGTATTTCACTAACACCAGACCAAAACCACTATATATACCCCTTAAATATAAAGACTGTGAAAAAAAAACTATCTTCTATGAGAGCATGGATTGCACTTGATAAAGACCACTGGATGAAAACTCATTATTACTGCAAGTCTTGCCACTGTGAATGCTATGAGTATCTCAAATGTCAAAAAAAGTGGAACAATAAATTATGTCTTGTGTATAGAAAATAGTTGCTTAACAAAAAAATATAGAACAACATTCTAAATTGAAAAAAAATGTGTAACACTTTGTGCCAGTACACAATCTTCATTAATAATTGGATGAGTCATGGAACACCCATTATTGCAGCCTGGCATTGAACAATTTTTTGCTTAGATAATTATCCACATAATAAAAACAAGATCTGGCAAATAGTGAATGTTAAAGTTGAAAAAGTTATGCCTAGCAAAATTTTGGAAATTAAAAATAATTTTTTAGAACTAGTCAATATCATTCTCATTTCTAACTTAGATGCTTTTCTTAACATAAAGACAGATTCAGAGAAGTTTCATAAACATTATCAAAATTTAGCACTTACAAAGGAAAAACAAAAGCAGTATTTAACATAACTAAACACTCAACTATATAAACACTGTTTAATTTCATGTAATTTTCAATATTGTAATAAGTGTGACTTCATTCACAATTCACTGATGCACATAATCTACATGATCTTCAAAGAAAAAAAACCAATTAACAGCTGTGCATCAGAATCAGAATCAATTTTCAATCCCAATTTTAACTTCAACAATGATAATAATGATAACAACAGTTCCAGCTCCATTCAATATGACAACCAAAATAACAATAATTCAAATTCTGATTTAAACTCTAAACAATATATCACACTTCCTGATCTTACTAAGGAGCAAAAACTGAAATGGTTCAGCAATAATAATGAAAGTATTATGCCCAAACATGTACATGATACCAATGTCAGGTTTAATCTAAAATATCCAAGAAAGGATGCTATCAAATTGGAACCACATTCACACACCAATATTGATCTTAAAATAGCACTAAAAATTCTAGCAACAACTATGGTTCAACTAGCATTGAGAAATAGTCTAACAAAAAAAAAGATTAATATAAGAGGAAAAATAATTGATGCAGAATATGTAGGAAATATCATTGCAATGCTACAAAATGATTCAGAAAAGACCTATATTATAGAACCAAACAAAAGGCAATATTCCTGCCTTTGGTTAAAATAGCTCAGTTAATATTAGTGGGAAACCAGAAAAAATTAGAAATTACAGTTAGAGAAATTAATAAATTCAGATCCACAGGTAGAATAGATGTAGTTAACATGGCAGAGGAAAAAATTGTTAACAAGAGAGAAATTATCTCCATCTGTTAAGCAATTTCCATTTCACTATATAACAGGCATATATTAGCAGTAGAAAAAAAATGAAGAATCTAGCACAAATTTTTGAAGCAGAACCAACCATTTGCGAATCAAAAAAAATTGGGCTTATCAATCTCTACATACCAGCTAAAAACAAAAACCACATCAAAATTCTCATTTAAAACAACACAGGAGATATCATTAAGATATCAGAAGAAACCACCATTGAATATTTAATTACCAGAATCGAAAACCAACTACCAAATTCCATTCCAGATTTTCCACAACTGTGTGAATATGTTGACATAACATCACAAACTATCTATGAATGGAACAAATGTTATTTGCTTCAACCAGAACAATTGAAACAAATGAACATAAGAAACTTAGATCACTTCAATATATGCAACTTAAAATATTACAGATGATTATTTGGGATTTCAAATCAAATAAAAAATCTGTAACTTGGTGCTACTTTGCTTAATGATATTGGTAATGTCTGTAAGTTGGTTGTATTTAAAAGTTTTGGTTGAATTCTTTATATAATGGACAGAGATTTAATTGTTGTTTTAGTAGCCTCCCAGAATTGCAATTCTGTTAAATTTTTTTCTCAGCATGGTGGCCAGTAATCCTTCTGATAAGCTATTCTCAAATCTATAAGTTTTCTACCCTTGTTTTACAGGTCTTTTACCAGTCTCTATGACATCTGTAACTTAGTGCTTAATCATTAATCAATTAGTCAACAACAAGAAATAACAAAAGAAAAAACAAGAAGAAAAAAATAAAAGAAAATAAAAAAATAAAAAAATAAGCCAAGACAATGAGTGTTAGTATCTCATTAATAGTTGTAATCAAGAGCTATTGTTCTAATGTATTTAAGTATTAGCAGCTACTAACATAAAGTGTTGATAATGAAAGGTGGATTGAGATAGCAAATAATTATTTATTAATATTTGTGAATTAGAAGATTGCTTAGATTAAATCTAAACTGAAAGATCTCTCTCTTTTTTACTTCTAATGCTACTGCTATATATACATAATCAAGATTTTTCAATTCTTTTAAGAAGAATTCTGAAATTCTGAAATCTTGCAATTTTTTGTATGAGAATCCTGAAATTTCTGGAATTCTGCAATTTCTTTAAAAAAAATCCTGGAATTTCACATTTACTACATCTATCTCTAATTGGCTAATTTATATACTAATATACTTCCTATATTCTATAAGTAACACTAAGTATTGTAGATTATATCCAGCATCTATATCATGGGCTTTTTCTGGCTTGATTCTTTGACCATTGTTGTTAAAGTATTTAAGTTGTAAGGCTAGTTAATTCTCAATAAAATAGATTAAAGTTGTTGCAATTTCTTCTTCTGGCTCAAGTTCTTCAAACTCAATTTATTTCTGGTCATTTTTGTTGAGTAAAGGAATACTAAGAGCATAGTATTTTGGACATCATTTATCATCACAAGGCATGATGTATTTTTTACATAATTGAATGTTTATTTGTTTTAATCATTAAATTTGAGCTTCTTGGATTGGGTAAGTGTGATTTGCAATTTGGTGATATGTTTCTATTTCATCTTTATAGTTGAATTCAGTTAATTTTATTGTGTATTCAATGTACTTAGCATCTTTCATTTAACAGACATCTTCTTGTGTGGCTCTATTAATTAAAGTCATAGCTAAGTCAAAAATTATTTCAACATTATAAGGATAGTGGTAGAGTTTGTTGAGAGCACTATTATAGACTGCATCAAAAAGTGTTTCTCTTCTGACTTTTTCCGAGATTGATAGAGCATATTGGCAGATTTGGTTATATATTTTTCTTTTTATTGCAATATCAATTCAGTTGTATTCTTCTAGTAACATGTCTTCACATATAAAACAAAAAGTGTTGTCCCATTTTCCATTTAGTTTGGAGTATCCAAATCGTTTTCTATGGTATGCTTTACAAATGTAACAAGTACAAGTTTCATATTTTTTTTCTGGAAAAATACATGCTTTCATTGATGAAAATTTTTTCTTGTAATCTTTATATTTAAGTAAGATGTAGGGTGGTTGTTTTCATGGTTCTGGTGTAGAGTATTAAACAACATTTCATTCTCTGGTTTCCTCAAAAATTTCTTGTTCTGTTTCCTTAGTTTAATTGAATGTTGATCCAAGAGCCATAAAGATTTCAATAATTAGTAGTTTTTTCTCCTCTTCAAATTCGAATACTAGGGTTTTTTCAGATCTTTTATTAAAAGTACCACAGATGGCAGGTACTCTGATATATTGTCTTTGGTATAAAATTTTGAGTTTTTGGGTTTTTTAGTCTAGATTTACATTGGTTTTGAGGAGCCAATTATTTCTGACAAGAGCTTAATATTAAGATACATTTATAACAAAAACTTTAACTGAAATAGTGATTCTATTAACTATAAAAGAGAAGTTATCAATTTCTCCTACTGGAGTTTTTTTTATACTATTAGTTGTAATAATTACTGTTTGGACTAGTCTGTCAACATTTTGATTGAGTTGTTACATTAGTTGGTAGGTAATAATACTTCCAGCTGATCTACTGTTTAAAATTAAGTGGATTTGTTTTCTTTTTACTTCAGTTTCAATATACATAGCAGTAATTGCTTTTTGCTCATTGACTGCTGTATTGCTAAGCAAGAATGATGATTCATTGGCTTCAAATTCAAATAGAAATATATTTAAGAGGTTGCTATTTTGAGCAATTTGGGCTGGTAGAATAGTATTGTTGAAAGAGTTTAATCTTGGTGCTGCAACTTTATTTTCAGAAAGTACAGTTTGTTAAAAATCTGATTCTTTTAGTATTGTAAAGTAACTGGATTGAATGTAGTAATAATTGGGTCTTTGGTAACCAGAATTTTGGAAAACTAATTGGTTGTTTGAGTTGATTCTGTTATTATTCTGGAATTGATTTTGAAGTGTGAATTGGTTTTGTTAAACCAATCTTTGGGCTGGTATTTGATATTGTTGTATAAGTGGTTGTTGATACTATTGAATTAGTAAAGATTGTTAATATTGCTGCTGTAGAGCAGACTGATAATAATTCTTTTGCTGTTGGAATCTTGAAGAATAGTAAGCTGATGGTAAAAACTGATAATAAGATTGTTGTGTTGAAGAGTAATATTGATTACTTCTGTTTTATTGGTCTTTTTGTAGCTTTCTGCAGTCTTGTTTTCAATATTCTGGAATCCCACAATAGTGACAACTTTGGTTTTGGCTGTTTGATGATAATGGGTAGTTGTTTTGGTTTTATTGTTGTGATAGATATTTTTGTATTTGTTGTTGCTATTGTTGGTTGGTAAAATAGTTTTCAACCTTTTTTGTGAGTTGGTCAATTTTTTTTTCAGCTGCTAAACTGGTTTTTTCAATAGCAAGATTTACAAGTTTTGTGTGGTTAGCTTCTTCTATAGCCATTTCATAATTCTTTGTATGTTAAATAGCAGTGGCCAAATTTTAAAGTGAATGTGAACATGCTTTTTTTATGAGTTTATCTTTTAATCCAGCAATAAATTGATCTAAAATTTGGGTATCAAAATAGTATTCATTGGTTTCTAACTGACAAATTCTTCTGAGAAGTTTGTTAAACTTCACTAAATAGATTATAACTGATTTACTTGGTTTTTGTTTGATATTGCAAAAGCAATTTTGGAGAGTGATAGAGGTATTGTTGTTGGTAAATTGTTGTAAAAAAGCATCTTTGAATGCTTACCAATTTTCAAAGAGTTTATCTAAGTTTTCAAATCATTCTTTTGCTGTTCTTTAAAAAAAGTATGGAATAATTTTTAACATTCTTGTTGCTGTTTATCTATTTGTATCTTCTGCTTTCTGAACTTTGTCAAGCCATTCTTAAGGGCTGGTATCATTATTTTCATCCATAAATTCTGGAATCTTTACAATATAAGCAGTTGTCATTTCTTCTTTGTTTTTTGTAGTTTTTTCTTGTTTTGATTCAGTTTCTTTACTTTTCAAGTTCTTTGAATAATTACTTTTATTTTTTTGTAAATAATCAAAGAAATTGATGCTGGTTGATATTGGTTCTGGTTGTTGAATAGGGCTTTCTGGTAAAGTAAAATCTTTTGGTCTTGAAAATTGGATAAGAGGTGAATTTGGTGTTTGTAGTTAAGCAAGTAAAATTGAAAATGGTGTAATAGAAAGTGGTAATTTAATGCTGGTTTTTTGTTTAGGTGTTTGTAAGTATTTGGCAGTTGTTTTTGGTGTGTTGTAAGTTGTATGGCTAACTTAAAGTTTCTCTTTCTGTTTTCTGTTGTTGCTGTTTTCTGGTTCTGATTTAAAGTCAAGAGAATATTTGAATTGTACTGGATATTTTTCTTCACAGTACTGGATAATGTTAAAGTTAAGTTTTTGAAAGTAGGTGGCAAGTGTTTTACTGTTAAGATTTTTAGTTTTCAATTGTAAATAGTATAATAAATTATTGTAAAAATTGTTTCTAACTTCTGAAATGTTGTAATTTCCAAAAAGATAATTGTTGATGCAGTTTTCAATGTATTAGTATAGTATTTTCTTGAAAATTTCAATTTTGTCTTGGATGTTGAATCTTTGCTTATAGTGAATGTAAATTGACTGATAATACTCTAAAGTTGTTGTGTTTGGTGTGGTCACTACTTTGAAGTTGTTATTGCTGTGTTATTTCTATGGAAGAGCATCAAATGTTACCAGAGGTTTTTGGTCTCTTTTCTTAAATGTTGTTACTGTTTGTTTGTTGCTAATTTCACATTTTCTGAAAGTAGTTAAACCTCCAATAACTGAATTTATCTTCAAATTATCTCTTATAATTTGAACTGCTGAGCTTATAAGTAGAATGGCCAATTTTTTGCCAGTTACTTTATGTAGTTACATTGTAGTAAACATTGTTATCCAAGTGAAAAAACCAAAAAGCTATGGAAAAAACGTGACAAAGAAACATAATAAGAAAAACATGGTACAACTCGAGATAATATAGAACAAACGTGAGCAATAGCTAGCAATAAGGAGCAATAGATAGCAATAATGAGCAGTAACTAGCAATAATGAGCAATAGCTAGCAATAATGAAGCAATTGAAAGCAATCTTATAAAACCAAAAGAATATATAAAAGCAAGTAATTGTAGAAGTTGAAAAAACAAACAGTTAATTATGCAATCAATTAAACTTTGTATTATACTTATCACATATCTATAGTCTGAAATACAATAATTATTAAAATGAAAAATTCCAATTTATTAATTCATATTTTCCAATCTTATGGATTTTAATTGAAATTAAAATCAGTATTTTCTACCTTTGTTCTGAGACAGATGTTATTAGCATAAATGCCTCAAACCCTTAACAATTTGGACCAATTGCTCTTGATCACGGCAATTGACAGGAACTAATTCTTTTTTTTTTCTTTTTTTTTTTTTTTTTTTTTTTTTTTTTTTTTTTTTTTTTTTTTTTTTT
>JAAOMT010000273.1:30305-67671 GCA_016748015.1 Geosiphon pyriformis | reverse complement strand
TAACTACACTGGATCAATAGCTCTTGATTATGGCTATTAACAGAATACTAATTTCTGATTTTTATTTTTTATTTTTTTTTTATTTTTATTTTTTATTTTTTTTTTTTTTTTTTTTTTTTTTTTTTTTTTTTTTTTTCTATTTTTTTTTTTCTTGAAGTGGCAACATAGAAAAATCGACTGTTTTGGAATAAACTTCATGATAGTCTAGTAAAAAAAAGAAGCTCCCCTTAGGTTTTTGGATATTAATATTATCTTGGTAGCTTACCAGAAAGGCAAAAAGACAATACTAAACTCTAATAACTGTGCTTATTAGTGTAGAGAAAAAAGCTCACATTTGTAGAAAACATTGCAATCAACAAAAGACAAACTTTGTGCCTTAATACCAAAGAACTCAATAGGTAAATTCACATCCAGGAATAGATCTTCAGAGACTGATAACACTAATACTGTGAAAAAAACCAACAATCTTGACAAACCAAAAAATAGAGCACCAAATATTACTATCATATCCCATTAAGTTTACCCATAACAACATCAACTCTTTTTTAGAAATTGCTCATCTGAAAGCTTACTAAAAATGTGTAATTATTTTGCTGTGAAAATCAACTTTTCTACAAAAATCTTGTTTGTAGGCTATCTTAATGTTTATAATAAGAAAAATAAAAGAAATATAAAGAAAATAGAATTGTGTCAAGAGAAACGTTTTTTATCTAGACCCAAAGTCACTAACAGATTACTGAAATTGGTAGCTAATTAATTTCAAAATGTTAGTTGTGTTAAGAGAATTTCAAGTGTAATAATCAAAGAATTTGGTTTTTGAATATATAATTTTTATTTTGAGATATATAAAAAGATAATTTGTTCTAATTAAGATATTTAAAGTAAGATATTATAATAAGATACTATAAGAAGATACATTTTTTTAAAAAAAGAAGCTTTTCTTTTATACAACTTGTTGTAGTACTAGTTTTTAAACTTGCACTTTTTTTTTTGCTCTAATTTTAGTAAACTAAAGATACATTTTGGCAAACTACAAATTATTTCTACAAACTATTAATTATTTCGGCCAATTTTCATCAATTTCGGCAAATTTTGACTATATTAAATAGTTTAGAGTATTGTGTAATTTAATTATTTTAATTTTTATGGTACAAATTAGATTATTAATTGAATGATGATATTTAATAATTTGATTAAATAATAAGTAATAATTGGAATAATAATAGTATATGCTAATTAATAATAGGAATTATAAGGATAATTTCATGCTAATTAATAGCTAAAATTCTACTGGTAACAGTGGCTTTTGGTGATGTTTTTTGGGCTAAGATTTCTAATAAGTCTTTCCCTTCTTTTTTTGTGCATAATAATTTATTAAATTTAGGCTTCTCTTTAGAAATAAAGTCTTTTCTGCTGGTTTCTGTGAATATGAATAATAGGTTTATCATTCTTAAGCCCAGTTTTAACAACTTTGTAAAGCAAGTTAATAAGCTGATTAAAAAGTTAAACATATTTGAGCTAACAGTTTTCTAGCCTAGCTTTAGAAGTCAGTTATTGGTAATCTTTTTATTGCAAAATCAAGAGATAAATATAATGATAAGTGAGGATTTGAGTGTGGTCATTAGTGGTAAGACTGTTATAAAAGTGGTAGTTTTTGATTAATTGATCATTTTAAAGTTGAAAAAAAACATAAACAATCTGTTAACTACTATTATAAACTTAATAACCAAAGTAAACAATTTTAGCTTAAGTGTGAAAAATCTTTCTTCTCAATAACAGATTTGGTATAAAAGTTTGTTACTTATAATATTAGAAGTTTAAATATTTTTGCCAAGCAGAAAGACATTGTTTGTTGATATATAAAGTTGGGTATGATGATTTTTTTTGTAACAGAAACAAAATTAAGATTTAGTATCAAATTTTGAATTGCAAATAAGTTTAAGGGGGTATGTTTCTTCATATTTGGTTTGGAAAAAGATTTTTTTGGTGCTGAAGTTGCTGTTATTATGAACAATTCATTAGTTCATTATGTTTCCAAAGTGGAAGAAGTTTCTGGTCACATTGTTTTAGTGTAACTTTTCTTCAAAAGTCACAATTTTGGGTTTGTATATTGGTGTTTTTACTGAAACTAGATTTGGTTAGATTTCAGATATCAACTCTTTTATTGTCAAAGCTGTTAACTCTAGTACTTTTGTGGTCTTGAGTGGAAATTTCAATGAAAATAGATTTGAAAAGAGTGTAAGTTTCAAGTTTTGTTTGGATTTAAGTTTGGTCAACTTATTTGGTAGATATTCATTGGTTAAAGCTTCAACTTAAAGCAATTTAAAAAGTGTCAAAAAAGTTTTGAATTTTATTTTTGTTAGTAAAAACTTATTGTTGGTAGTTATTAATTATAAAGTTAATTCTGTGTTTACATTTTTTAACACTGATTACAAAACTGTTTTGATGTTAATTAATTTGGGTGGACTATTAAATATTTATTTAAATGGCTTGTATAAACAAGCTAACAAAAATTGTTGAAAGTTCAAAATTAAAGATACAGATAGTACTAAATAGATACAATTTAAGGAATGGTCTTCTGCCAAGCTTTTGATAATAGAGAATAAGTTTTCAGATGTTAAGACTTGTGGTAATTCAAATATTATGTAAATATTGTTAAAAAAAATAATAATGGAATTGGCTGATAAAATATTTTCAAAACATTGGTTCAATAAATTTTAGTGTTCAAAAAACAGACAGTTTTTTAAGTTTTTTGGATTAGAACTTTTGATTGCCAAGATTGTTAAAAAGTTAGGCTCAGATAACATATTTGGGTTTGATTATCTTATTAAAAAATAGTCTACTTTGAATAGGAATAAGGCTATTATAGTTGTTAACATAGTGTAAAATAGTAAAAAGTTTATAGATATTATCAAATATTTGTTATCTGTTCATAAAAAGTACAGAAGATTCAAAATATACAAGTCGAAATTGGCTAAAGAGATAACTATCAGGAAGGTTATTGAGAAATGCATAAAAAATTTTAGTTCTAATAAAAATGATATGATTAAGAGCATTTTGGATTAGTAAAGTGGTTTTAAATTATTTGGTAGTGGATGGTAAGCTGGTTTTGAATTTTAAAGAGGTAAAACTTAGTGTCAATATAATTATGGAAAGTTGAACAAAGAAGCAGATTGTGTCTGTGACAATATTTAATCTTTAAATTTGCCAATATATACTGTTGAATTACATAAGAAATGATGCTTTTTTTGGTATAATAAGAGAAATTGGTATGAAAAAATTGCTTTTAGTTATTAATAGTCTGTTTAATGACAAGACTGCTGGTTTGTCTGGTATTTCTAATGAACTTTGAAAGCATAATAGTAATAAGATAGCAAGATGTCTTTTGGATTTGTTGAATATATGTTTGTTTATTGGTAGTATATCTGCTTTATAGAAAAAAACTTGGGTCTTAATAATTTCTAAACTTTATAATTGAAATAGAATTCTTACTAATATTCAACTTATTGCTTTAATTAAGACTGCAAAAAAGATTTTTTCTATGGTTTTATCTAATCAGATCTTATCTGCATATAGCAAATTTGATGTTTTCTATGATAATAATTTTTTAGTTTTAAAGGGTATATCTATTTAGTTTCTTGTGTTTGTAATTAGGTTAATAATTAAAGATGCTCTAAAAAAAATAGTGAATTTTGGTTGGTTCTACAAGATATGTACAAAACATATAACTCAGTTGGTTAGTACTATTTAAGAACTAACTTATAGTGGATCAAAATATATAATAAATTTATCAAATTTTTTGGCAGTATACATAAAAATAGTGTTAACAGAATAATGACTGATTTTGGCCTTTTAGGTGGTTATAAAGTACATAATAGATTGGATCAGAGTAAAGTCTTCTTATTTTTTTTGTGGAGGATTTTTTACAATTCACTTTTGTATAAGATTAAGAGACATAAACATTTGTATAAATACTGAATTGATACTAAATTTGTAGCAAAAACTAGCAGAATTGCAACAATAATAGAATGTCTTTCTTTTTTACAGTTAGTGTGTTTGTTAATGACACAATTTGGATTGAAAATTGTTAGACTTCTATACAGTATGCTTTGGATATTGCCAGTAAGTTTTTTATAATCAATAATATTTCAATTAACAATGAGAAAACAGTGGCTATTTTTATCAATTAAGGTATTAGAATTGCTTTCTTAAGTATTAGTAATCAGCTGATTTCAATTGCCAAGAAAAATAAAGTGCATAAATATCTGAAAATTTTTTTGTTAACTAAAAGATTATTCAAGTTTAATGTGATCAAGACTTATTCTAATGTTCAGTTTTTGTTAATGTAATACTTAGAAAGACTATTACAGTATTACTCATAGAAAAAGTACAAAAAAAAAAAGTAAAAAAAACAGATAAGAAAAATAAATTAATAAAAAAATAGTACTTAGTAAGTAAACATAATATCAGAAATTATAATATATTATTTAACAATATGCATATTGTTAGTAAATTAAAGCACATTGCTCAACAATATATATATTGTCAGTAAATTATGACATACTGCTTAACAATATATATATTGTTAGAAAATTATGATATATTGCTAAGCAATAAGAGTCTTATTAGAAAAAATAGAGCATATTGCTTAAAAAAATATGAAATTTTATATAACAAAAATTATATATATATAATAAGAGTATTAAAAGCAAAAAAACAAAATCAATATTAATAATTAGTTAGAACTCATTAATTAATCAATACTCTTTCCTTTAAAAAGTAGTTTTCTATAACTTAAAGTGAAATTAAATTACATATCAATAAAATATTAATTATTATCTAAATTCATGTTATTATTACTTAATTAAGAAAAAATCAATCACTTCCACTCTATTAACATTCTATATTGATAGAATTTAATATTTAACTACATTAGATTAATAGTTCTTAATTATAGCTATTAATAGAATATTAATTTCTTATTTTTTTTTTTATTTTTTTTTATTTTTTTATTTTTTTTATTTTATTTTTTTGTTGTTTATTAATTGATTAAAAAAATTAAGCACTGAGTTATTGACATCAAAGATTGTCTGGTAAAAAACCTGTGAAACAAGAGTAAAAAACTCATAAAATTAAGAATAGCTTATTAGAAAAACAAAACTGTCAGAAAAGCTGGCCACCATACTAAAAAAAAAATTTTATGAAAAAAACTTTTAGGATGGGTACTAAAATATTAATTGAATCTCTGTTCATTATACAAAGAACTTCACCAAAACCTTCGAAATTACTAATATTATTAAGTTATTAAGTACCAAATTATGGGTTTGTTATTTGTTTTAACACCCTAAATAATTATTTGTAACATTTAGTACTTTCTATAAAGTATAATCTAATAAAAAACCAGCACTAACATTAATCATTCAGAAAAGTGGCAAATCAAAAAATTATAGGAGAAAAATCTTAAGAATTTTAAGAAAGAGAAATAGAAACATCTTACAATTCAAAACCAAATAATCTGAATTTTAGCACTAAAAACAGCACTAATTTTCAGAAGTTTTCTATTAATACAACATTTTTTCAGTATACTAGTCTTAATAATTATAGCATTTAAATCAATTTAAGATTTAAACATAACCAAAGCAAACTGGAAATAATGATCAAAATTAGAAGAGTAAGAAATAAAACATGTCTAACCACCAACTTAAAAAATCATATTATTGATTTTAAATACAGTATAGCCAAAGAAAAAATTGACCAACTTGGTTTTAAACTTATTATAAAACAGAATAGTTTCATTTTGATTTACCAAGAAAAAGATTCTAATATTATCTTTACTTACTAAAACTGACTAATGATTTAAAATAAACACAACAGAGTTCAGTTTTTCAAAATAAACAACCACATATTACCAAATAAATAGGCTTTAGCACAACATAAATAACTTTACCAAATACACTAAAAGCTGTTTTAATATTAGTAACAGATATACTTAAAAACATATTATGCAGTACAACAGCAGCAAAAAAGGAATTAAACTTAGAAATCACCAAAAACTTGGCAATTTTAAGAGTGGCTAAATAAACTAAGCTTATAAGCTCAACCAAAAAGACAGCTTTTAAAGACTTTTAAAAAGCAAATTCTACATAGAAGAGCTTTATATTGTCTTTTAATATAAACTTTATACCCAAAAAACCATGTATAGATTAGAAAATAGTCTTAACATAAGCCAATTTAATTTTAAAAGTAGCACCAAGCACTAAAGTAGAGGCCACTCACTTAGTAAATTTTTAATGACTAAAAATAATTTCTTAAGCACCACCAATAACAGTACCAGAAACTAGCAGAAAAGATAATTTAGTTTCTATTTGGTTAATTCAGTTCTCAAAAACAAGTAACTCTACAGAAAATGATTGCTTTGTTTTTAAAACTAGTAATAATCTGTTAGAAAACACCACATTTAGCAATATAGCCAGTAATTAATCTAGATTCATTTTGAATAATATACTGAATGATACAACAAAAATCTTATCTAAGATTTTATTAGAAATTACAAAAAAGTTCAATATAATAATAACAGAAATAAGTAATTGCTTTCACTTTTTTAAATTTTTGCTCTTTTTGATCATATTTTTTAAAGAAATAGTATTAGCAACACCAAATATAAAAGTTATAAAAAAAAAGACTAGCTTGTTGACTAATCTGTTATTAAAAACTTTTAAATTCTTAGATAAAGTAAAAACAATACTAAAACTAACCTAAATGTGTCTTTTTAAAAGAACTTTGACTGGTAAAAAACCACCCAAAAATGAAAAAAATGTTTCAATAGCTACCAAAGACAGCTTTTCACAATTACTAAATAAAAAAAAGACTTTTAAAATGATTTGTCTAGTAGTTTCTATAACAGAAAGAGCTTTTCTGGTTGAAAATTTATTAGATATCTCAAAAAAAATATTAAATACAGCTTTTTTACTTTTTGTTCTGGTTATAATCATAAAATTAAGAAGACAAAGAGCTTTTATTAGATTTTTTAATTATATTTATTAATAAAAAAATATGTATTTTAATTGTTTTTATTTTTGTTATTTTTAAATTAGTGCTAACAATAAATTTTTATAAGAATTATTAATTTAAAAAATAATATACATTTTTAAAATTAGTTTTAAAACTTTTTTAAATACTATTAATAATTAATATTAAGTAATTATTGTGTAAAAATATTTATATATTATTGGTATTTTAATGTATTAATTATTAAAAATAAGCTGTAATTTTTAAGTATTTTAATTATAAATAATATTGGCTTTAAAGAACTAATTATCACTAATTAATATTTAATATTAGATGACTTTTATAATTAAAATTTTGTTAGAATAATAATAATAATAATAATAATAATTTTTTTATTTGTGTTTTAGTGGCTTTATTAACAGTAATTATTTTGGCATTTGCAGCTTAATTAACTTGTCAATTTAATTGGTTTATGAATTGTTAAGTTATAATATTATCAATAAAACCACTATTAAAGATTAGTTTTATTAAGAAGATTTTAAAACTTTTTATAGTATTTGCTTAGGTTTTGGAACCATTTAAGTAATATAATAAATATTTTAATAAGCACATTAAATTTTGATTTAAAATATAGAAAGAAAACTAAAAAAGCTTAATGTAATATTTTTTTGAAATAAAATGAAAAAATATTAGCTTGAATAACTAATCACATATGAGATGTCTTATAAATTATGTATATAGATAATGGTTGAATTACATTCAATAAAACAGTTAAAAAAAATGAACTGTTTTATTTAAATATTTTTATTAGTAATGATTATATATTGAAATTAGTATGTATATTGTTTGAAAAATTGTAATGCGTTTAGCATTTTTAATATTTTTTATTAAAAGTTTCCATGTAACACAAAAGTCGCTATCTAATATTACATCACAAAATAGATCGAGTAAAATCAGATCTCACTCAAAAATTTTCCTCGGATCAAAGTCTATTTTCATGCTTCGCAAATATTACTTCGATTTTAAATAATTATTGTAGCCTTCCTCTATGTTTGCCCTAAGGAGTAACAAACGTATTCCAGCCAGTTTTACTGGAGCCGTAGCTTCTCGTGTTGCCTTACTTGGAATACCACCTGCGGTAACGCGACGTCTTTTACCTATTATGAGAACTGTGTCAAAAATCCAGTATGTTTTCAAAACTCCCCCGCTTCATATAATATGTAACAAGCTTTTACATTATAGAAATGTATATTTAGCAATCAACAATAAAAACTAGCTGACTTGATTTCAATGATAGCGAGGATCGAAGACATTATTCCTTGTTTCTTGGTGTTCGGGGAATTTTAAATAGAAAGGGAGGTCGTCGTTTTTATGCAGGTTAGCTTTTCCTTCTTATAAATTGGTCCCTTTAATATATCTATAAGTGAGCCGATCAGATTGGTCATAATTTTAGCTATGATCGTGCCTTTCAATTCATTATTTTATCGGAGTTTTTTGATTCAACATAATACAGGAGAGTGTTTTGTTATGGAATTTCACGATTATATTTTAAAAATCCATGAATTCAATTTTTTTCATCAAAGACAATTTTTCAGACAAGTTTTATCATAAGCCAGATACTGATAATTATTTGTCTCAGAGTACCTTTTCCATAGATGCTTATATTTCTCATAGAGAGTTTTTTAATTACTTTTAAGAACAGATTCCAAAAAATTTAGAAATTCCAATCTCAATTTTGGGCTTATTGGACAAAATACTCGAATTATAGGTGGAAAAAACTTTTTAATCTAGTTTTTTGCATAACTAGCCCTGCCACCACATAACGTTATTAAAATGCCAGCTTTATCACCCACGATGACTACGGGAAATGTTGGAAGATGGCAAAAGAAAGTTGGTGACCAAATTTCTCCTGGGGATGTATTACTCGATATTGAAACGGATAAAGCTCAAATGGATTTTGAATGTCAAGAAGATGGTTATCTAGCCAAAATTCTTATCGAATCAGGTGCAAAAGACGTTCCAGTTGGGCAGGTGACTGATAATTATTATATATGTTTCAGAAATTTTATTTTTCTTACCTAATATTTACCATAGCGTTGTATATGGTCATCCTTTAGCCGATAGGAGTTTTGGTAGAAGACCAAGGAGATATTTCAAAGTTTGCAGACTTTTCCATTGACAGTCTTGATTCCAAGGCTACGGCGGGAACAGTCGAAGAACCGAAACCAGCAACAGAACCTCAAAAAGAGACAAAGGGTACAACTTCAGAGTCGTCAACTTCTTCGCAGGAATCCAGTCCAAAATTATTTTCGGAACGAATTTTCGCTAGCCCTCTAGCCCGAAAGATAGCTAATGAAAGAGGAATACCTCTTGATCAAATTACTGGCACTGGACCAAATGATCGTATTATTAAAGCTGACATTGATAATTATGTTCCTCCATCAATTCTGGCCAAACCACATGCTGTTACACCAACACCTCCTGCAGTTCCCCCACCAGGACTAGAATACACCGATATTCCCTTATCAAATATACGAAGAGTTATTGCAGCTCGATTAACCGAATCTAAACAAACTGTCCCTCATTACTATTTAACCGTAGAAGTTGAAATGGACAAAGTATTGAAACTTCGGGAAGTACTCAATCAAGATTCTAATGGAAAGTACAAATTGTCCGTTAATGATTTCATTATCAAATCATCCGCGTTAGCACTTAAAGATGTTCCCGAAGTAAATAGTGCATGGCATGGTGAATTTATTAGACAGTGAGTAAGCCTTATGGTCAAATGCTTTAATAAGCTCATCTCACATATGGATTTTTTTAAGGTATTTAAATTCAGACATATCTATCGCAACGGCCACTCCAACTGGTTTGATCACTCCAATTGTGACAAAGGCAGAAACCAAAGGATTGGCATCTATATCTAATCAGGTCAAGGAATTAGCTGGCAGGGCGCGTGAGGGCAAATTGGCACCTTATGAATATCAGGTATGTCTATGGGTCAATAATATCATTTTGGGTCATTACCTAAGACTTATTGCTTAACGCTTAAAAATAGGGAGGCTCATTTTCAATTTCAAATCTCGGAATGTTTGGTATCAAATCCTTCACTGCGATCATTAATCCTCCACAATCTTGCATTCTCGCTGTTGGAGGCACCAACAAGAAATTGATCCCGGATGAAAGCCAAACTACCGGTTATAGGATTGCCAATACTATGCATGTAACATTATCATGTGATCACCGAGTTGTCGACGGTGCTGTGGGAGCTCAATGGCTTAAAGCATGGAGAAGTTACATTGAGAATCCACTTCGTCTGCTTCTTTAAATTAGATATTCAGTGATCATCGATCTAATTTAATTATTTTTTTGTACAAATAAATTAATCATTAATCCCATCTATCTAGTTATTTACTAGAGCTTTTCATCTTTCAAAGGGAATATGAAAAATTTTGCCATTTGATCATTTTTAAAAATATTTACTAATTGAATCATTTGAGCTAAAACTTGAAAAAAAAATAGCTTTAAAATATAAAAATATGTTTATTAAAAATAAATTTGTTATTTAAAGATTAATATAACAAATTAAAACTTATTATTTTTTATATTTTTAATTTTTAAATCTTTTTTTTTATTAAGTATTTACAACAAATGATTTTAATAATTAAAATACTTATAAAAACTGTTTTTTTACTAATAAAAATAAATAAATTAAATACATTAAAACTGTTTTTATTTTAAAATATTACTTGATAAATGTTTTATTTTAAAATAAAACTTTTATTTAAATATATTGTTTTTTGTTTTGATCCATATATGTATAATTTAATCAATGGATTATAATCAGATATTTTAATAAAATTAATTAACAATATTCAAGTGAAAGCTGTATTGTTAAACACTTTCCTTTTTATAACCAAATTTGATTTTCGAATAGTGTCATATGGCTGCAAAATGCTGTCTTGTCTATATCACCTGATTTAGTGGTATTCGGATTATAAATGTGAAGCTATGATAGGTAAATCAGCATGAAATCACCGTGACAAAAAAATCCGCTTGTCGCGATCGTGTTTGAAAGCCCGACAAACACGGTTTATTCAAGTGAACATTTTTTTACACGCTTTAGTAGAGAAATTTCTCTAAAAATTTCACACTTTAGGACTGTTAGATGCACAAATTTTGTTCCTTAGACAGATAGATCATCTTTTTGGGAAACTCATTGCCTACATACAAGTATTAAAAACAGGACATTTTTGAAATCCATGGAGATCTTACCAAAAGAAGAAACGGTTCCATCAGTAACTACGGTCGCTAACGCGCAGATTTACAAAGCGACATACTCAGGTGTACCTGTATGGGAAATGAGATGTAAAGGTAGGCGTGATTTCCAAATACTAGTCTTCTTTTTTGAAATTTTATATCGCTCAGGGTTCTATCCAAAAGATGTTAAAAAACGAGATTTTCTGATCCATTTGTTACTTCAATCCCGCTTCATGTTCTGGTGATTTAGGTATTGCTGTTATGCGAAGGAAATCTGGTAAATTTCTTCCCTTGATTGCTTTGTTTTTAATGAAGAATCCCTTTGCACTCTTGATCTGCTTACTCATATTTTTATGATAGATGGCTGGTTGAATGCCACACAGATTCTAAAAGTCGCTGACTTCGATAAACCTCATCGAACTAGAATCCTTGAGCGTGAGGTTCAAAAAGGGGAACATGAAAAGGTTCAGGGAGGGTACGGAAAATATCAAGGTATAATGCAAAAGTTTATCAAGCATTTAAATTTAAAATTTGCTGATTTCGTTTTCACGCGATTTTAATATAGGAACCTGGGTACCGTTTGCAACCGGGGTTGAGCTTGCTGAACGCTATAAGGTTAAAGAATTGTTAAGCCCAATTTTCGATTTTACACCTTCAGTTTTGGAGAGTCCACCTCTTGCTCCCAAGCATATCACGGCCGCATCCAATAAGCCACGCAAGCCTCGTGAACCGAAAGAACCCAAAGCCATCAAGCCTAAGGTTCCCAAAAAAACTAAAAAGGCCGCAGCAGCAGCCGCATTAGCAGCAGCAGTGGTAGTACAACCTGTGGAAGAAATTATGTCACTTGATACAGATATAGAAACCAATGATGCCAACAGCATCACATCTCCAATCTCCAATTTCACAGTTTCTGAAATCTCATCAATGGTCACTACTCCTGCCCCAATGGTTGAATCATCAAATGAAATTTCAGATGATGACAACGTAAATTCGGTCAAAAATAAAACCAAAAGACGTCGTCATTCTGAACACGGCGGTCGTCCTGCAAAAGTCATCAAGACTACCACCATAGCCACATCGGAAATAATCAAACATTATGGGGAACAAATGTTACGATATTTTACCACAAATGTCCCTGTCATACCCGAATTTATAAAGAATCCACCGATTGATTTCGATCCTAATGTCGTTGTGGATCAACAAGCACATGTGGCACTTCATTGGGCAGCTGCTATGGCCAATATGGAGGTTGCTAAACTGTTATTAAAAGCAGGTGCAGATGTTGAACGAATTAATATGCTTGGTGAAACAGCTTTAATGAGAGCAGTAATGTTTCCTTATAATTATGAAAACAAATGCTTCCCTCAAATGCTTAGTCTACTGGAGAGTTCTATAGCTAGTTATGATCACAATGATCAAACTGTACTACATCACATCGCCATTTATGCTGGAACAAAGGGTCGTGTCGCTCCGTCAAGATATTACATGGAAATTTTACTAGCCAGGATTACCCAGGGGCATGACGCATACAAGGAGTGCATTATTAATATGAAAAACAATGAAGGTGACACAGCTCTTAATATAGCTGCACGTAATGCAAACAAGAAGCTCGTAAAATTATTGCTCGAAGCTGGAGGAGATCCACAAATCAAAAACAAAGAAAATAAAAATGCCGAAGATTATATCTTGAAGCATGAAAATGAAGCAAGATCTAGAGCGATGGTAACACAATCCGAGACTCCTGTGCATAACGGTATTAATGATCACAACCATATGGCCTCTTCCTCAACAGCACAACTTGACCTTCGAAAATCATTAGTCTCAACTGCTAGTCTAATCCTTCACGATTTTCAAGAAAGTTACGAGGAAAGATTACAAAGAAAATCCAAAGAGCTTCTGTGCGCACAAGCGGAACTACATTCTGCTGAGATAGATCTTCAGGCTGCGAATACTACGCTACAAGAGTTTAAATCAAACGCTGAAAATTTGCCGGCCGTGCAACAACGCGTGGTAGAATTGCAGCGATTGTTGCGAGAAGCTTTAGAATCACGGCGAGCGGAAAGACTTCAAGAATTATATGAAGAGGAATTGCGAAAGCTAAGAAATACCACAGTAGATGTCTCGAGGTAGGTTTTATCTGTTTCTTATAATAGCCATAATTATTAACTTCTAAAGAAATCTTTTTATTTTAGAATGAATGAGTTACGAAAAAAATTGTCCGAATTAAAGCAAAGCCATAACGCCTCGATCAATACCCTTATGAATACATTATTGGCCAGCGAATCAAAACTGGCCAAATACAAGCGGATTGTGACTGTATGTACCGGTCTTCAACCACAAAAGCTCGTTAAGAAGATTGATCTTGTTCTCGAAAGCGTATCTTCCTCATCTTCAACGAGCGATTAAGTATATCATCGATATGTTTGAACAATGACTCCGAAGCAAGTTAATATTTTTGGGAACGGAAGCAACCGTCAAAAAAAGAATCAATTTAAAGGCGAGATTATTTGCATGAACAATTTTTTTCTTGTAGATTCATACAATTGTAAATTTACGCATATATACTAAATATATTTGATGCCCCTATAAGGTTTCCAAAACACTATCTTTTAGAAGTTTAGTATATATAATTTTATTTTATCGTTATTATTATTATTATTATTATTATTGCCATTATTATTTTTATTTTTATTGTTATATTTTTCTGAATTTGATAATTTTAGATTTCGCGAGTTAGCGGTGGCAATTCGAAACCTTACCAATTTGCACACCTTATTTTTTAAAATGATAGCGTCACATTAATTGGTTAAGCATTGAAATTATTATTTGCTTCAACAAGATAAATCTTTGACAAAAGCCATCTTTTCACAATTTTAATGTGTGATTCCAACCTGTCATAACCAAAATTTATTCTAATAAAATTTTTATTTAATTTTTATCTGTACATGTAATTTTAGGCATAAGTTTTTTAACTTATTGCTATTGTTTCAAGTTCTTTAATACCATGTTAATTAAAGTTGTATTTTTCTACATTTAAATTTTCTTTTTGAAAATTAAATTAGTTTTATAATTTAGAAATAAAAATCACATATTGTATTTTTTTTGCTCAAGCTTAAGTTTTTTAATCTTTGGGCATTTTCTAAATTTATGCAAGAAAACTAATTTAAAATATTTATATTAGTCTGTTTTAAATATATTATTTTAATGACATTGATACCCAAAAAAAACTTTTAAACTAAAAATAAAAATAATTTTTTTTACAAGTATTATTATATATTAATTTTTTAATATTTATTATTGTAAAATTTAGTATGGTTTTTGACTTTTATTAACAAAATATTCATTTTTTAAATAATTTAAAACATTATAAAAAAATTTGCAAATTATAAACTTTAAGATTATTAATGTTTTTACAAATAAATTATTAAAAAATTTAGATTTATTTAAAGTAACTTGTAATATAACAACTTATTTTGTTAGTTTAAACTTAAAAATTAATATTAAAATTTATGATTTGGTTTTTTTAATGCTAACTGAATTGTAAATTATAGTATTAACTTTAGAATATATATTAATTTTTACTATAATAGTTGTTTGCTTAGATAATTAAATAGTTTTAAATACATATTATGTTGAGTTTTATTTAGTTTTACTTAATTTTTATAATTATTGCTGAATTAAATAGTAGCATATAATCAATTTATTAAATAAGAATATTTTAATAACTTAATTTAAAGTTAAAAAATACTTTAAAATAAAAAGAATAAATAAACAGATATGTTTACAAATAAAAAAGTTTTATTATTTTTATGTTTTTATGCTTTTATTAATAAATAATAATATTGTTTTTAAAAATATTTATTACTTTATTAAGAATATATACAAAGTTGTATAATATTCTTATTAAAAATTAAAACTTGAATTAAAAATAATAATCAGTTTATTTATTTAAAACATAAATTGAAATTATATAATAATAATATAATATCTTAATTTATATATATTTTTTAACTTTATTAATAAAACTTTAACTAGTTTGTATATATATATAATTATTAGTAATAATTAAAAAAAAAACTTATAATAAACTTTATTTAAATATTTAATATTTATATTATATAAAGATAAAATTTTTGAATCATATTTTACATATTTAAAATATATAAATATTTATAAAAAATTATGTTAAAATACATAAATTATTGAAAAGTTATAATTAATATTTGTATATTGTTATTATTAGTTTTATAAATATTAATATTTAGTATATTTAATTGTTAGTTTGTATATTATTTTTTGCAAAAATATGATTTTAAAAAATTAATATAATAAAACTGTTTTAGTTTTTAAAAATACAAAAAATAATTTAATTGTATAGATTTAAATTTAAGATAATAAAAAAAAAGTAAATTGGTAAATAATAATAATATATTATACTTATTAAATAATTTGTCTATTATACTATTAAAAAATATAATTTACATGTTTAATATTGTTAAGATTTTTGTAACAAATTTTAATTTATAAAAAGCTTGTTTTTTTTTCTTAAATTTGAATAAAGATATAATAATATATATAACTATATAATATTATCTTAATTAGTCTAAGTAGTTGGTCATATTTAGTAAGTATATAAATTATATTTAGTTGTAAAAATTTAGTTGGTTTTTGTATATTAGATAGTAATTAAACTTTACTTATTAAATAAATAAATAAATTTTTGATTTTTTAAAAAATTATTAAATTAATATTTATATTAAAATTTAATTTAATTAAAATTATAGTATTGACAAAAAATAAAACCATATTTGAAAACAATAATCTTAAAAAATATAATATATTATTAAATTAAGTAATAATTATTAAAAAACTATTTTTTTAATTTTATATAAATTTAATAAAATCATATTAATTTAATTATAACTTAATAAATTATAAAAGACAGATAAAACTTAATAACTAGAACAGTTTAATTTTTTGGTGTTTAATTAACTAGAATTAATTAATAAAAACTTGATATATATTATTAAGATTATTAAAAATTATAAAATTTAAAAACAAAAAAATAAGTTTTAAATATTATTATTTATATTATTATTTATTATTCATAAATTTAAAAAGTTGTTAAACAAAATAAATAAAAAAACTTGTATTATTAATTATAATTTTGTTATAAACAATATATTATTTCTCTTGTTTATCTTAAATTCCTAAAAAAACAGTGTTTTGAAAAGAAGTTTTTTTGGCTTTATTTCTTGTTTGCTATTTATTTTTACTATTTATTTTAATACTTTTAAACCATTTGTGTTTGACAATAAAACTGTTAGTAACAGTAATATTGTAATTATAAAAAAAACAGTTAAGAATATTAATACTAATTTAGGTAAAAGTGATGTTTTATTGAGAAAAAAATACAAAAATAATGCTTTGATTAATGATAATAATGGCTCTAAATCTGTGGTTTTTTGGAAAAAATCTACAGATAATAAAAAAAAAAGTTGAAAACAAACAACACAACTAAATTAAAAAGTATAAACATAAAAAATAAGTATATAATAAAAAAACTAATATAAACTATAATAATAAAAGTAGAACTAGTAGAAAAAACATTAACATAACTTCCAAAAACAAAAAAGTGATTACTAAGTTAATAGTAAACAAGTCTTTAAACAAGATAGATTTTTTTAACAAAAACAAAAACAATCTAATCAGTTTGTTTTTTTTATTCAAATACTTAGTTTAAATACCTATTAAGAAATTATTTGCTTTGAATTTAAATTTAAAAGTAGTTAAGAGAAATTTGGTTTAAAAAAAACTTAAAGTTATTAAGAAATTATTTTCAAAAATCAATAGTTTTGGGTAAGTATTTATTTTTTTAAAATTTGTTGAAATTATTAGAATGATATTTATTTCCAAATCAAGCTTAGTGCTGATTTTAAATAAAACTAAGAATGCAAAAATTTTAATAAATACTAATCTTAAAAAATCTGTTAAATGATCAAATCAGACTGTAATAGTTAAGAAAATACCAATTAGAATATTAACTAAGACTGTGTATATTGTGTTATCTAAATTTGAAATAATTAAGTTAATCAAAATACAGTTAATAAGAATATAACAGAAAGCTATAATGAAATTTAGACAATCTGATTATGCTAATTTAGCTATAGCAAAATGGTTTATCTTAATCAAGAAAAATATTGTAAGAGTTGCTAAGATTAATATAGGCAAAAAAACATAAAACATAAAAAACTATAATAGAACATTACTTTATATACTATTGATAAAAACAAATACTTATAATATTTAGAACTTATTTAGATCTGTAAATAAGAAAACATATGTAATTAATTGTTATTCAATTATATATGTTTAGACCAAATATGTAGTGGTTTGTTTTAATTTTGCTAACTTATTAAATAGTGTTATAAAAACTACACCAGTTTTAAGAAACACTAATTTGTACTGGTTTTGCTTAAACATGATTAAATATACCAAATATAAAAAATTAAATTATATATCAATTAGTTGCTTTGTTAATAAAAAAGTTTTTGTGAACAGTTTTTTTTAAAGAATTTTGTTAAAGACAAATAAAAGCAAACTAACAATTATTTATGTTAAATAATTAGCTTTTATTGTTTATTTAATGTCTTTTAGTGATATATTTTGGACAAAAATTGTTAATGGTTTTTTTTTTTTTTTAATAAGCAAAATGGCTTATTAAAAGTTAGTATCTTTTCAAAAAAGAAACTTTCTTTGCTGGTTATATTGAATATTAATAATAAGTTTGCAATTTTTAAATACAGTTTTACTGGTTTTACAAAACAAATTAATAAGTTGGCAGAAAAATTAAATGCACTTGGACTGATAATTTTACAATCATGTTCTGAATGTTAACTGTTAATAACTTTTTTATTGTAGAATTAAGAAGTAAATACAACAATAAGTAAAAGTTTGAATATAGTTATTAGTAATAAAACTGTAATAAAAGAAATTTTTTCTTCATTTAAGGACATTGTTAGATTGAAAGTAAGCATAAATAATTTGTTTAATATAATTATGAGTCTGTTGGTCAAAGTAAAAAATATTGGTTTGAGTTTAACCACTTTTTTTTTATCAATAACTGATTTGGTTTGAAAAATTGCTACATACAATATTTAAAATATTAATATTTTTGCCAAGCAGAAAAATATTGTTTATTAACATATAAATTTAAATAACACAATTTTTGTCATTATAAAAATAAAATTAAAGTCTAATATTATGTCATAGATTATAAACAAGTTTAATAAAGTATGTGTTTTTAAGTCTGATTTGAATACAGATTTTTTTGGTGTTAGTATAACAGTAATTATAAACAGTTTTTTGGCTTATTATGTTTTAAAAATAAAAAAAATTTCTGGTTATTTTATCTTAGTTCAATTTTTATTTAAGAAAAAATTTTCAATCACAATTTTGTGTTTGTATATTGGTGTTTTTGCTGAAACTAAATTTGGTTAAGTAATAAAAATCAATTTTCTTATTGCTAAAACAGTTAACTTTAGCACTTTTGTGGTTTTAAGTAAAAATTTTAATGAAAATAAGTCTAAAAAAAGTGCAAGTTTTAAGTTTTGCTTAGATTTAGAATTGGTTAATTTATTTAGTAGACACTTTTTGGCCAAAACCTTTATTTGAAGCAATATAAAAGATAAAAAAAAAATTATTGATTATGTTTTTTTGAGTAAAAGTTTATTATTTGCAATTGCAAATCATGAAATTGTTTTAGTATTTAACTTTTATAATACTAATTACAGTTTTGGTTGGCTTAAAAAATCTGTTAAATATTTATCTAAACAGTATTTATAAACAAGCAAATAAAAAATATTGGAAGTTTAAGATTAAAATGTGAATAATGCCAAATAAATATGTTTTAAAAAGTGTTTTTTGTAAAGCTTTTAGTAAAAATTTGTTAATTCAAGGATATAAAAGATCTGAATAACTTAAATATAATATAAAAAGTGCTAAAAAATATGGTAGTAGAATTGGCTAATATAGTGTTTTTTAAACATTAATACAGTAAGTTTAATTGCTTAAAAAACAAATAGTTATCAATATTTTTTAGGTTGAAATTACTAATTGCTAAGATCATAAGAAGTTGTAATAAGTTTAAGTTTAATTATTTTGTTAAAAGATAGGCAAATATTAATAATAATAGATTAATTTTTAGTTTTAAAGAAATGTTTTCTTGAAATCTAATTAAGTACATTTATTGTGTATACAGATAAATTTTTAAAGGAATTAGGTTTTTCTGCTGTGGCTAATAAGGCTGTTGCATACTTTTTGGAAGTTAATTTGGGTCTTGAAATTAGAGTTAATAGTTTGTTATTATTAATGATAATTAAGTTATAAGCTGTTACTTTGGTTTTGGAATGTGTGTTCTTTTTTTGTGCTGTAATTGTGCACTTGAACAATTAGACTATCATAGATACATGTATTTCAGAATTGAAAATGTTAGATCCTGCTTTTCGAAACTATTATTGGATAAAAAGGAGGCATATTGCAAACTTGGTCAATAATAAAGATTTTTCAATGGTTTGGTCAAAGATTAAAAAACATTTAAATATTTTGGATAATATTTGTACAGATGCTTTAATAAGTAAAGCTGCTCATTTTTCTCTGTTGTTGCCTAGTAATATATGTGAATACTATATTAAGGCTAATAGTTTGCTGGTGTTTGGTAATATTTGTCATTTTGTTTAAAACATATATAAGTTAATAAGTTATGTCTGTTGGAAGAATAGATTCAATTCCAAAATATTGAATAAGTTTTTAGTTCATAAAATTAATTGAATTCAGACTGTTACAGTTTGGCATTTAAATTCACATATGTTGTTAAGTTTAACAAATAAGACTTCAACAAATTTGCATATATATTTCATAGAGGTTGTTTATAGAAGACTGCTTATTGCTATTAAAAAAAGACTTTTGACAAAAAATATTCAGATGTTTTGTGTTTACAGTATAAAAAGATTGAGTTTTCAGATCATGTGTTTATCTGTTCTAAAAAGTTTAACTCTTGTGAAAAAATTTTGCTTCACTGAATTTTGGTTTAGAAGTCTTTAGTTGAATTTTATCTTCTGTCACTTTCTATAATTGTGAAATTTTTTTTTTTTTTTATTTAATATTAACTTATATGTACTTTTTTGCTAAGGCTTTGTGCTTATAAGTTAATATAATAAAACTGTATAGAATCATAAAAAAGCTGCCCAAATTTTGGTTAACTTTGTATATAGTTTAAGTAAATAGTATTGTTCTAATTTGTGAAAGTTCAGATCCAAATACAGAGTAGATATAAAAAAAGTGGTTTGGGCAGTAATTTTAAGATAGTGCTGGTTATGTTTTATGATTTGGTATTAGGTTTGTCAAATGAAGTAATTTAATTAATTGGTATTAAGAAGTTTTTTAGAGTTAGTTTTGGTTTTTGTAAACTTTGCTTGTTTTTTCTGGTCTAAGTAGTAAAGCAACAGTTTATATTGGAGCTTAGTATTGTTTTGATTAGTCTGAATAACTGGTTATATATAATAAAAGTGTAAATTACATTTAGTTAAAATCTATAGTCTTGATTCTGTATACTAAATAGTAATTAAATTGTACTTGTAAAATAAAAATAAAAATAAAAATAAAAAATGTTTTATAAATATATTTTTTTTTAGTTATATTTATTTTAATAAAATTAACAGATTTTAATTATTTAATAAATACAAAATTTATAATAGATTAAATTAGAATAAATTTTTTTATAAAATTAAAAAAGTAAAAATTTATATAAATATTAAATAAATATTTAATTTGTTAATAAAACAAACAAATAACAATAAAATCTGAATTTAATTACATATTTTGTAATTAAAATATTTGTTAATAATACAATTTAGATTAACAATAATTATATAATTATACAAAATATTTTGAATATTATTATTTAGTTTTTTATTTTTTTAATTAAGATTTAACAATATTACTTATAGAAAATAAGAATCATAATAATTAGAAAAAATAGCCAATAGGAATTAGATATAGTAAAGTAGAGAATTCCAAAAATTTTTTAAACAGGAATTACAAAATCTCAGAATTCCAGAATTTCAGAATTATTTTCAAGAAATTAAAAAATTTTTTAAAATTTTATATAATAAAAATTATATATATAACAGTAAAACAAAAAAAGTAATCAATTAAATTCAGACAAGTTCCAATCAACAAATAATAAAATATCTTTTCTTTTAAAAGTTAGTTTTTTATACTTTAAAGTAAAATTATCTAAATATTAAATAAAATTATCATTTATTATCCAATTTATGTTATTCATATTATTAAATTAATATTACTGTTCTCCAATTCAATCAGCGACTTATATTAATAATATCTACCACTTAACTACACTAAACAATAGTTTTTAATTATAATTATTAACAAAATACCAATTTTTTATTTTTTTTCTTTATTTTCTTTTTATTTTTTTTATTTTTTTTATTTTGCTTCTTTGTTGTTTACTAATTAATTAAAAATATTAAGTGCTGAAATATTAACATTAAAAATAACTTGATAAAAAATCTGTGAAACAAGAATAATAAACTCAGAAAAAATAATAGTTTATCAGAAAAACATAACTGCCAAATTAAACTGGTTATTATGCTGGAAAAAAAAATTCATGAAAGAAATCATCAATTAAATTTCTGTTTATTATACAAAAAACTCAACCAAAATTTTTAGATATCTAAAAACCTTCAGAAATTACTATTATTAACAGCTATTAAGCACTAAGTTATGAGTTTGTTATTTATTCTAACATCTCAAATAATCATCTGTAACAATGAATCTGGTCTAACCACTATTTAAAAATCAAAAAAAAACTAAGTATTTCAATATTAAATGTAGTTTACATGCTTTTTATATATAATTAGGTATTTAAATTAGTTTAAACTATACAATATTGATATCTTAAAAGAAAACTTACCCAAAAAAAATATTTTTTAAATAATTTTAAACAATATAGCATTATTACTAACCAATTTAACCAGTTACTTAGTCGTTTTCAAGGCATTAGTTTTTACAGCAACAAATTTATATTTCCAAAGTAACATCAAATTAAAAACATATTATCATCAATAGCAAATAATTTACATAGGGACCAAACATATTAATGTTTTCATAATTATATTCAGTTTTCAAAACATCTACTTTTTATTCCAGCTTATTAATAACCTTGCTAAAAGTACTTATATATACCAAAATTTTATTGATTCTAAAATTAAAAGCATTACTTAAAACCAAATTTTCATTAATAAATTGTTTAAACAAAATAATTATAAAACCAATTGGCTTAATAATAGACTAAACCAGAATAAAGAGCTTGGCTAATTAGATTCCAAAGAGACTAACCAAGAAAAAACCATAGAATTATTAATTATTATATTAACAGAAAAAACTAAACCAACCAAAAAACAAGAAGTTAAAAAAAAACAGAAGCAACAGCTCTAACATAAAATTTATTTTCAATAATATAAGAGATAAAAGTCTTAAAAATCTTAAAAGAGAGAAGTAAAAACATCTTACAATTCAAAACCAAATAATTCAAACTCTAATACCAAAAACAGTGCTAATTTTTAGAAATTTTCTATTAGATATAATACTTCTTTAGCATATTAGTTTTGATAACTGTAATATCTAAATTAATTTAAAATCTAAATATAACTAGAACAAACTGAAAATAATAACCAAAATTAAAAAAATAAAAAATAAAACATGTCTGATTACCAATCTAAAAAATCATATTACTAATTTTAAAAACAGTACAGCCAAATAAAAAATTAACCAATTTGGTCTTAAACCTATTATAAAACAGAATAGTCTTATTTTAATTTATCAAAAAAAGAATCTTAATTTTATTTTTACTTACCAAAACCAACCAATAATTCAAAACAGATATAACAAAGTTTAATATAATAAAATAAATAATTATATATTACCAAACACTAATAAACTTTAATATCATATAAACAATCTTATTAAACATACCAAAAACTGTCTTAATGTTAACAGCAAACACATTCAAAAACATATTATGCAGTATAACAATAGCAAAAAAAGAATTAGTCTTATAAACTACCAAAAACTTAATAATTTTAAGAATAACCAAATAAATAAAACTTGTAAGCTCAACCAAAAAAGCAGTTCTCAAAAACTTTTAAGAAACAAATTTCATATAAAAAAGCTTTATATTGTCTTTTAACATAAATTTTGCATCCAAAAAACTATATATAGATTGAAAAACAGTCTTAATATAAGTCAATTTAATCTTAAAAATAGTATTAGGCATCAGAATAAAGACCAATTATCTAGTAAACTTTTGACAACTAGAAATAGTTTTCCAAGCATTACCAGTAACAATACTTGAAACCAGAAAAGATATTAAATTAGTTTTTATCTGATTAGTCCAGTTTTCAAAATCAAATAATCTAATAAAAGACTGTTGTTTTGCTTTTAAAATTGGTAATAATTTATTAAAAAACACTATATTTGACAATACAGCTAGTGATTGATTTTGGCTTATTTTAAATAATATACCAAATAATACAATAAAGATTTTATTCAAAATTTTATCTGAAACCACAAAGAAGTTTGGTATAATAATAATATAAATAAGTAACTGCTTTTGTTTTTTGGAATTTTTGGCCATTTTAGCTATTTTTAAAAAAGTAGTACTAATAATATTAAATATAATAGCAATAGTTATTAAAAACAGTTTTTTACTATTATTAACTAAGAGAAAAGCTTTTAAAATATTTTGTTTAGCTATTTCTACAACAAAAAAAGCTTTTCTGGTTAAAACTTTGTAAAATACTAAAGAAAAAGTATTAACTACACTCTTTTTATTCTTTATTTTAATTGTTGTCATAAAATTAAGAAAATAAAAAGTTTTTCAAAATAGTTTAGTTTTTTATTTTAATTAATTTTAAAAATAAAATTGTAAATTTAAATATTTAAATATTTATAATCTATTTATTTATATAATTAAGTTAAATAAATTATATTAATATTAAGTATATTATTTTATAAAAAATTTAAATATTAAGTTTTTTGGCAATTTGGTTTTGTAAAAAACAATATTAAATAAATAAATAATTTACTTAATAATAATTGTTTTTAATTATTATATACAATTTATTTTTATGTTATATAATATAAAGTTTTTTAATTGTAATAAATTTTGTTAATTATTTTTTAACAAATATAATAAGTTTAAAATTACTATAAAAAATATTAATGTTTTTTTATTTAATTATAATATAAATATATTAATTTTATATATGTTAAATAAATTTGGTTTTAGTTTAATATTTTAAAAAACTGAAAATTGTTTTAATAAACTACTTAAAAAATAAAATAACTATATAATTAAAAAATTTAAGAAAAAAAAATTTAAAATTTATATTAATTTTTTATTAAGTTTAATATTAATTTAAATTTAAAAAATATAATTATAAAATCTGTTTTTATTAATATGCTTAATTTTTTTATATAAATTAATTTTAATATTAATAATTAGTTTTTTGTAATTTTACTATTTTAAAATTTTTTATTAATAATTTTATAAAAAATTTTAGTTTAATAATACTGTTATAGTTTTTAAAAATATAAATTATAATATAAAAATTAAGAAATATAATATAATATTATTTATTTTAACTGAATTTATAATTATAATTTTGGATTTAAATTGTGTTTTAATATAAAAAAAATGTAATATTTTACAAATAATTTAATTATTATATATATATATAAGTTTGTTAAATAATTTATTATTAAAATAAATATTAAATATTAAATAAAAAATAAAAAATTATTATTATTATTATTTTTTTTTTATTAAGTTTAACGAGTGAAGCCCAATCACTGTCTAATACAATACAACTATCTAAAGTTCTAAATTAAACATGATTCACACTCTTGCTACATGTGACTAGCCACTCAGCCAATCAAGGCTATACTACACAACTATATTTACCATAACTTCACCAGCAGCACTAGTGAAAAACAAATGGCTACTACTCAAGCCAAAGCTGACCATATGACCCTTATTTACTCCCAGCAAATGAGTAACACCACCTGAAATCCTAGCAGGAAGACTCCAGACAATGTTACATAAAGATCCATCCACACCCAATGATCCATGCTGCTCCATTTCTGCTCAAAGTTTTGAATTGGGTATTCAAATCTACTCCCTATGGCCAACAACCAGACTCCGAATGAACTCGACCAGACTAGACATCACAAGCTTAGAATCTACAAAGAATGTCTTAGCTTCTGTCAGCCAATCATCCAACACTAAACCTTTGCACAAAGCTGTATACAAATCACTATTAGAAACAGAAGAAACCAGAGACTGCAGAACCACAGACGATGACAAAGTAGCCTTAGTAAGAGATCTCCAAAGAGAGGAGTGCTCACACAAGATGCCCTGATGTGTCAAAAAATTCAAGCAACAAGTAAAACTATAATTAGAAAATTCCACCTCCCCGCAACATATACATGATACACTAGGATAATTTTGATTATACAAACACTTCCTAACAGCCACTGGCAGCCTTCTGTGTAAAGCCTTCATCAAATATGTGCACAAACTGACAGTGATTCTGCTTGTATATTCAGCTAATATGTGAGAATCAGGGTGCCAGACTGATGCAGTACAAAACCAATTTATGTCTCCAATCTGTAAAGAATCCATGACACTTGAACCAGATCCAAATTCCCATTGAAAACGCCTAACAGTATCATTTGCTATCCTAATAAAGTGGTGTGCCTTGCTGGAAATCACTCTACCATCTGCCAATAAGAAATTCTCTTTGATGTTTGCTGGAAGAAAAAGTTCCGATGACATGGCTGCATTAGCCAAACAATCAGCGTGCTCATTATCTAACACATCAAAGTGACCCTTAATCTTCACTTAGACAACAAAAATGTTTTTACGTTTGACCAAATTGGTGATATGACAGTGCTCAACCCAGCATCTGTTGTAGAAATCCGGAGCCACCAAACTCGATTCAGCCTGACAAGCATCCAAGAAGACTTGGCTGTTAGAGAGAACTATAACATCCGAAAAAGCCAGAATGCACTCAAGCACCAACGCAATAGCCTGCATCTCAGCTAGGATAGATAACAACAGACCGTGAACCTCCACATCTATATGCAAACCCAGATCAGAAAAATATGTGGCAGCCCTTTCGACAGCATCAGAAGTACCAAAGTTTTTAACAGAACTATCAGTATAAACTGAAATCACTGGCAAAGAAGCATCTTTTAGACTAGAATGGACAAAACTGAAGTGGTCCATATCCAAAACGTTCAATTTAAGAGGAGACTCAACAGTGGGAGATGCACCCTTAACCAAACCACCATCCTTGACAAAACCCAAAACCAGTGTAAACCACAAGGGAACTGGGCCTCTGGGATCCAAACACTTCCAATGGCAAAAATTCTTCTAATCAAAACATTCCCCATGACTGTTTAGCAATTGGTCTGCAAACATGATTCTAAAACGCTTCAGCAATCTGCAAACCTGAAGATATATTGTCTGGCCCAAAATATCCAGAACAGGAAAACCTCTCTTGAAACGAAAAGCATTGGGTAAACTATTAACTAGGGAAACTTCATTACGTAGAAAAATTTTTGTGACACCAGCCAGAAAATTGTTTATCAGGTTGACCATTAACTTTACAGGAGATCGAAGAGGATTTCGAGGAACCCAGCCTAAAACCTGCAAGTCTGTTGACCTATGTCTGAACAGTCAGCCCAACACTCTACCGTCATTAACAAACTGTAACACCGATGAGACTTTTGCTTCTGCCTGAACTTGCTCAAAGAGCTTCAAATTGTACAAGGAAGGATGGTGCACTGCCTCATTAGGAAAGTCTCTAGGCAGACTGGCCTTAGACTTCAACCTCTTTCTAATTACACGGTCCCATTTCTCACATGTGCTCCTACTGACAAAGCTAAATTGAGTCCTATATTCTACTATGAACTGTAAAACAGCTGACACCAAATAAGAGAACTGCTTGTCTGTGATAGCTTTGCGCAAAACCATGGACGAGAAAAACTTGACATCTGAATTCGTCTTCTTTAGACTTGGACCAGAAAGACCCTTGGTCGACAGAAAAATACCTAAATACTGATGAGCTTCGCCAGCCTTTGTGATTGAAATTGGAGACCTGCTCACTTCCAAGGAGATGTTGCTAGACTTTGGATTAATAGAAATGGCAATTGTCTTCTCAGTATTAATTGATATATCTATTAACCCAAAAAATTCACTAGCAATGTTCAAAATATTCTGCATTGCTGTAAGACAATTGCTGACTCAAATAGTATCATCCATGAAAGCACCAGCAGACAAATAGGAAGTCAAACCAGCATTTGATTCAATTCTGCCCATCTTGGCTATAAATTTGGAATCAACTCAATATCCAAAAACTGACTCATGTTTTTTCACTTCACACAAAAGAGGATCATAAAAAATCCTCCACAAAAGAGGAGAAAAAACTTCACCCTAGTCCAGACCATCATGTACTTTATAGCCTTTAGACAGATCAAAGTCTGTCATAACTCTGTTTGTGTGGCCATTGTGAATACTACCAAAAAACCTGATGAATTTTTCACACATCTTAATTCTCTTCAGACTACCTTTCAAATGTGACCAACCCACCGAATTGTAAGCTTTGTGCATGTCCTAAAGTACCAACCAAAGTTCCCTATCCTTTTCCAAAGCATCTTCTATAACAGATCTAACAACAAAGATAGGGGACTGAGTAGAAGTGTCTTTCAGCACTGAAAAATTGTCTTCACACAGAATGTTGTGTGTGCTGCAGACTTTTGAAATGTGATCAGATAGAATTTTTGAAAGAATCTTCCTAGAGGTCTTAATGAGAGCAATTGGCCTGGTGTTCATTAGAACTCCATCCCACTCATAAGGTTTTGGAATCATGGATACCCAGGCCTCTCTCCAGGCATCTGGAACAGATTCATACACCAAGCATAAGTTGAACAGGCACAAAAAAAGGACCAGAACAGACTCATCACAGTGTTTCCACATCTCGTTAGAGATACCAGACAAACCAGCAGCTTTGTCATTCAGAAAATTTTTTACCACCAACAAAAATTCACCAAAATCAATTTGCTTCATCATGCCAAAGAACACACTATTATCAACATGATTAAGAGGAGAAAATTGTTCTTGCCATTGGGAAGGCATTGAAAGTTTAACTGTACGTTTTTTGGTCCAATTCTCCATAATTGAATCCACTCTGCCCTTGACCAAATCAGACTCCAATATTAAATCTCCATTATCAACCAGATGGTTCAGTGTAACTTTTCTGAAAGGCTTCTCTAACACACTCCTGATCATTTGACCTTTGTTGTCTACAAAAGCTTCCATATGCTTTTCAATAGCTGTCTGGATTCGTGAGTCCTTGAAAGCCTTAGATTCCAAAAACTTGCAAGACCTATACAATTTCCTAAAACTTGCTAGTAATTGTTCAACCAATACTCTGTCATGACCATTGCCCAAGGAACTTTTGAATATTACAGTCTGGTCAAAGTCTAAATCGACCCACTTATCAACCAAAAACTAAAATCTAACTATATTGCCTGTTTTGTAAGCATCCAAAATTTTTGCAACCAAAATTTCCAACCTGTGAGACCTAGAAAATATAGCTGTCTTGACCAACCCAACATCCCTGGACTGTGTTTTCACGAGAGTGGCCTCTGCTGTGGAGCATACTATTAGACAAAGAAGTGTCCACATTCCGTTGATATCACCATTAGAGCCATGGAGTTCAAAATTACCAGCAGCCTTTGAAGCAACAGCCAATGACGCATCCCCAAACTTTTTTCAGATCTCACCACTGACATCACTAACTCTGTATTTCCATTTTTCTCTCACGGCCTGCCTGCGTATCAAATTAAGCTGAGAACTGAGAAAGCTCTCTAAACCAATGTCCACCAACACGGCCAAGTAGTCAGAATCAAAAAATTTGGCCGAACATGACACACACTGGTTAAAAAAAGAACTGCGAAGACCATCACTAACTAATATAAAGTCTATGCACTTATGAACACCTCTTGAATTGGACCACGTGGGAAGTCTGTGTGAAGAAGAATCATGTAAAGAATTAAACAAACCCAAATCCAGACATTTCTTGAAGCTCGCACTATGGTCAGAATCATTTTTATTAAAGTTGCTACCAAGAACAACAAAAGTACTGCCATTTAAAGCCTCAGCTACCATTAAATTGACAACGTAAGAATGAGCCAGTCTCTTTTCCAAGGTGGCACCTGTATATAAGCTCAAAACTGTCACTGAAAGTTTATTTTTGAAAAGCAATTTTACAGAGATGAACTGGCCGGGCACTTCAGAAATCTTGCACACATGCTTTGCCAGAGAAACATCCATAATTATGACAACTTCTGCACCTAAATAACCAGACTCCAAACCAGAGGTAAACACTCAAACACCATCAAATTTGTTTATAATCCAAGGATGGACTTTTTCTTTCAACATTGTTTCAGTAACCACAGAAATCATTTTACCTGCATTTTTGTGTCATCGAACAATATTTTCCTGCTTGGCAGGATTGTTCATGCCTCTCACATTGCTTTCCAAACCAGGTCAATCATTGGGAAGAAGAAGATGCCTGAAAATCCGAACTAGTGCACAACTGATTTAATTTCTCCAGAATTGCACCAATAGAAGCATTGAGAGCCACCAACTTGGATTCCAGAGAATCCACCTTAGAGGTTAAAACTTTTGAACTACTCAAACCCAAATCCGAACCAACATGAGGAAGCGAAAGTGCCACCACAGGATCATGTGAGGTATCATCCAAAATCATATCAAAATTGGTAGCTGCTGGAACATCCAAAATACCCAAAGAAGAAGAAAAGGGGGCCAAAGGCACCAGATTCATACTGCTGAGTCTGTACACAATACCAGAGACCTGATCATGTAGGAGCTTCAAGGAATGTTCTAAAGATGCCAACTGGGCATTCAAAGAGGAGTTGTCATTCGCCAATAGAAGAAGACCACCACCCAAATCAGAGACGCCAAGAGAAAAGACACCAGAACCAAAACCAAAACCAGAAGAAGAACCACTAGAAGAGAATGCAAGAGACACCACTTGGGCCCATGACTTGCCACCAAAAGCAGCAGAGTGAGAGATAGGAACATTCTTTTTCGCATATAGCCTGGCCAGCTGGAGACGATTGGTATTGGAGGCAGGTTTTCTAGACAAAGATGGGAACTCAAGAGATAACACATTTGAAGCGTCACATTCAAGAGCCAAATGACCAAGATGTCCACACTTCCCATAACAAACCAAATCAAACCTGGCCCATGAAAGCTGAACACCACCAAGAAAGGCCGAATTCAAATCATCAACAGATTCAAAGCACACCACGGCACAACAAAACCTATTGCCAGTTTCCAATGAGTGATTAATAACACAAGTTTTCCCACCAACTTTATCCAAAAAAGTACCAAGATTATGCACAGTTGTCCCCATTGGCAAAGTAAACAGAAGTGCTCTATAGCAATCTCTTAATGCCCAGACATCACAATCTCCCACAGCTCTGGCAACACGCACTAAGTCTTTCCCAATTAGGAATGACCACTTTGAGGCTAACTGATTAGTTTGACTAGATTTGGTGAACTCCACCACAGCCTTCTACCATATTCTGATCAACTGAATTCTGATTGACTTAATTTCCCCAAATTTGGATACTGTGGCGACGATCATATCCTTTGGCATGTCCATGAGAATTTTTTTTAATACCACAGCCCAATCTGAATGCATTCCTTGTTTCTTAAGATCGGTGTTTACGACAATCCTTTTTTCTCTGGCCAATGATGCGGCCACTTCTATGCTCTCTTCTGAAGTAAATGTCGATCAGATAATTTCTTCAAACTTTGAGGGAGTAGTGGCCCTCCCAAAACCATTGACCAAAGAAAAAATTTTTCTGATTATTTGAGTTTTTGCTGTTGCTGATTTGCCCTCCACTGCTGAAAGATTAATATCCAAAGCAAATGATTTCTTGACTGATATTTTTACAGGAACCTTAACAATCTTTGGGTCTACCCATTTTCTATCCAGAGAGATAGGTACATGAGGAGGGAGAACAACTTTAATATCATTCATTGTAAAGTTGGGAGATTTAAGTGGGGATTCAAATACAGCACCAGTGTTGACACGCTTTACTTTAGGAGTATTGACAGCTGAACCAAGAGGGGACCCACCATAAAAACCAGACATACTGGCATCATTATCATTACCAGAAAGACTGTCCACATCAGAAAACACATTGCCGCCAGAACCAGACTTGTTCAAAGAAATATCTTTTTCATTATCCAAGTGTTTGACATTCTCAATCACAACTTTTTTCTTTTGTGAGAATGAACCACCAGCAGGACCATGGAGAGCACCTTTAGGAGCCTTTTTTTTAGACATACTGCCGCCAGAGACAGCCTCCAAATCCATAACGAAAGGGTTATTAGTTAAAGAAATGATGAAATGAACTAACAAGAGAGATTAAAAACTTCTTTTTCAAAAAATACACTTTTTAAGAATTTTTGGAGGTAAGAAAGGAAGTTTTTTTTTATTATTATTATTTAAGATAAAAAACTTTTAATAAATTAGATTAAAAATTATTTTGGTATTTTGAATAATTTTTTTTTTTTTATTGCTTAACGAGTGAGGTCCAAACACTACCTAGCACTATACATCATGGAATTGATCTAAACTAGGCATGAATCATGCACTTTCTACACGTGACCAGCCACTCGGACCAATCAGAACAACACTACGCAGCTATATGAACCAACACTGATTCACCTATATCTGAAAAGAACAAGCAAGCCTTGCGAAAACCAAAATGAACACCTAAAGCACTAGTAATGCCAAATAACCTAACCACCCTTGCAGAGAACCTTAAAGCTAAATCATGAACTGAGACAACGGCTGAACCATCTAGCAGGATCAGTCCATTTTTCTCCATATACGCACAATGCTTAGCACGAATCGACCAGACATCCTTCCTGAAAGCAAGACCAAGAGAGTGCACAAACTTGACAATTTCCAAAACAGCAATCTTGGGGTCGTGAAAGACGGAAACAGCCTCACTAAATCATCTATTGAAAACAAAGCCCTTAAAAAGAGCCATAGACACAGAGGAATCAGAAACACTGGATGACAACAGCTGTAATATACCCGAGGAGGAGTGAGAAGAGCCAGAAAGCACCTTCCAGGACCCTACATGTGAATAATAAATTGGTAAATTATATAGTTAATAAAATTTATTTTTTTATTATATTTTGTTTTCAAATATTTTGGAATGTTTTTTATAAATATAATAATATAATTGTTTTTTATAATAATAATAATATAATAATATAATTGTTTTTTATAATATATTTAATTATATTTAATAAAAATTAAAGTTTGTAAAAAAGTTTTTAATTATAAATTTTTGTAAATAATATTAATTAAAATAAAATATAATAATTTTGATTTAATATCTTAATAAATATTTTTGTTTATTAAGATATTAATATTAAAATAATTAAATTTAATATTTATAATATAAAAATATTTTATAATAAATATTTATTAAGTATAAAAAATATAATATAAATTATATAAATATTATTTATATTAAATAAAAAATAAAAAATTTAAATTTAAATAGTTTTTAATTATATAATAAAATATTAACTTTTTAATATTTTATTATATTTTTATTAATTCTTTTATAATTATTATTTTAAATAATTAAAAAATTTAATTAATTTAATTTTTTGTATAAAAAATAAAAATTTTGTTGTTGTTGTTGTTGTTGTTTTACTTTTAAGAGAAATTTATGTTCAAATTTTAAAAAATTAATTTTATTTGTTTTATTAAATTATTTATAATATTATATTTAATATTTATTTTTTTAAAAAGTTAATTTTACAACAGTATAAAACAAACAAACAAACAAATAAATAAACAAATAAACAAACAAACAAATAAATAAACAAAATAAATAAATAAATAAGAAAATAAAAAATTAGTATTTTATTATTTATTAATTTATGTTTTTAATATTTATTAATATATATATAAAGATAACTAAAAATAAAGAATAATGATTATAGAAAAAAAAAGATATTATTTTATATTTTATTTATTAAATATTTAAAATTAAGAAAAAAATAATTATTAATTTAATTTTATATTTATAATTAATTAATTAATTATTAAAAAATAATAAATAAAATAATTAAAAACGTGTCATTTTAAAAACAAAAATATTTATACATTGATTTTAAATTTATTTAATAAATTAATAGTTTTTAATTATTAAATATACACATTTTAAAATGATGTTAATAAAAAAATAATAAATTTAACTAATTAAAAAATATTATTTTTATATTTTTATATATATATAAATTTTTGATGTATTAAACATATTTAAAAAAAAAATTTTATATAAATCTTTTGTAGCAAATACACAATAACTTTGAATTCAATATTGAAAATTATAAAATACTCGTAATATAAAAAAAAAAGTTTGAATTGTAAAATAATTAAAATTTATTCAGGTATAATAAGATATATTTAATTTAATATATATATATTAATATATTAATTTATTTATTTAAAAAAAAAAACATTTTAAGAAATGATCCAAGAACTTAACTTTTTTCCGCTGTTAGATCATCACGGTATTTGAAATCAATAAATGAGTCACATTAGAAGATTTACCTATTTTCTTTGAATAAAATTTTCTAAAAAAACCAATGGATTTTTTCATTTCTTCACTGATTTCAAAGGAATTTCTCAATAAAAAGTATTCAAGACGAATAATTATCAAGGGAATTATAATTTTCATTTTCGGGTTTTTTTCTTTTTCAAGATTTCCCAGTCCGACAAATCAATTTATAGTAATTGATTTAAATGAAAACTTGATTCCAATAATTAAGACATTAAATAGTTCATTTTGGAAAAATATTATTGTTCGATTGAATAGAAATTTTCAAGATGACCAAGAAAATTTATCCTTTTCAAAAAAAGTTTCTGGTGACTTAAAAAATAGACCAACTAAAATTCATGAACGATCACTATTGGGTGAAGAGACTCCAAGGAAGAGGCTTATTTCACTTAATGACACTGACCAGTTGCTCCAAAAGTTTTCAAGATTTGCAAAATATGCTCAAAAATCTTACTGTATGAATCACACTGAAGAAAGTTTAAGCTCTCCTGATGTTCCGCTTTACGGTATTTTTATTTTGCTTGACTTGCAAGAAGATTTTCCAAAATCAAAATCATTATTTATGATAATTTATTCTCAAGTCAATGCATTTACCTCAACCGAAAATGGTGAAATTATTGTGATATTAAGAGGCAAAGAAATGAATTTTTTCCGCTGGATGACAGAGCGAGTTGGATGGGGTTTCTTTGATCCACATGGATTAATCGATCATAGATTTGGTGGCTTGTTTCAAGCTGCAAGTGAAGGAATATTATGGAAAATTGAAAATGAATTCTTTAAATATCCCAAAATTAATAAAGTTAGAACTGTTGGACATGGAGATGGCGGTGGTAGGTTGCAAAGATATTAAAATTTCTCAGATTCGTCATTTTCAACCTTTCTTTTTTTTTTTACCTCTTTATCTCTTTTATTTAGTTTACGCAATCCTAACTGCTTTATTATTATTACAATTGAATAAGCCAGACCTTGATGTTCAAGTATACACATTTGGCCAACCACGTTTTACCAATCCCAAACTGACAATCCACATCAATAAAGTGTTAGCTGGAAAAATTTTCCGAATCACGCATACCGATGATAATATACCCCAAATTCCACTAAAGAAACCTAATGTAAAATATAGTTATTGGCATCTTGAACGGGAGTATTGGATTTCATCTATTTGTGATTGTTCAACTGGGGGAGCGAATCTAGATGAAAATTTATTATCGATGTATATTGTCTATGAATGTGTAGGAAAAATTATAACCGGAACTGGGTTGATTGGAGTTATTGATGAGAATCCAGTAAGTCAATAAACTTGAAGATTTTCAAAAGATATGCTTGCTAACTAGTATTTTTTGATTAGGAATGTAATAGAGGACACCAAGAGGACAAGCAATTGGCTACAGCTTCATCGCATTTTGGTCCTTATTTTGGAAGCATTATGGGAATATGCCCGCAAAATCTTTAAAAAATAATGTCGAAAGATATGGTATAACCCAAGTCTTCTCTTTTTTTATTTGTTGAGATAATAAATAGCCTTTGTAAATGGGCCTGTTAAAGAATTTTACTGAGAGGCAAAAATCCTATTGATTGCGAAGGTTAGTCCATGTTGAAAGAATTGGTTGAGGTTTGAATAAATAGAGAAAAATCATATATTTTTAACTAATCTAAACTCAATTAATCAATGAAAAAAATTTTTTTATTCACGATTTTTTTTAAGCTTTCAATAAAAATCGGAAGGGAATAATTTTTCAAAAATCCATAAACGTAATATTATAATGCACAATTTCAGGAAGGAATATCTATCTCTTTGGTTTTATATTTTGTTTTTAAAAACAAAGGTCAAATTATTGAATTGGGACACTTTAAAGGAAATTGTTAATAGTAAACATTTTTTTTGACATGGGGTTATACGATTTAATAGGAATATCAACATGACTTGTATAAACTGCATACACTGGGAGAGACTGAATGAGTTTAGCCTTAAATTAAAAGAAATTTTGCCACAAACTCAGGATATTATCAGGCAATGAAAAAAAGATAAGTCTGGAAATCGCTTCATCCTTCTAGGAATTTATCTTAAAAGTATTGAATTTGTAGACAAGGTACTGTTTTTTCCTATTATTGTTATGTAAGAAGAGTACTTTTTAACTACTTTAGCGATTTCAATGAATGTCTTTCTATATTCTGTGCTAGAATTCTTTCAATATTGAGAGGCAACGCCAGTTATCATTCTTCAAATTAGATCTCTTTTGCTTGAGAATTTTTTGAACGAACATTCTATAAATCAAAAAAAATTTTGAACAAACATTCTATAAATCAGAAAAATATTGACCAGCTTCTTGACTCTTAAGCCATTAGTTAAATGATAAAAATCAAGATACCTTGATGTTAAATTCGATAAAGTTCACACTTTTGAATTTAAAAATTATATGTTTAAAAATATTATTTGTTTAAAATTAATATATAACAATAATAAATAAAAATATTATAACTAAAATAAAAAAAAATATATTAAATAAAACTATTTTTAATAATATTTTTAACTAATTAATTGATTTAATTACATTGAAAAATAATGTAATTAAAAAATTATCATTAAAAAGAAATTAACAAAAAATTATTAATTACCAAAGTAAAAAAAAAAAAAAAACTTTTTAATTAAAATAAAATGAAATAAAATGGCAAAATAATTATTATTTTAAGTTACTATGTTATGTGTTTTTCTGAACAATTAGTCTTAATTAACCTGAATATTCATACTGAAACTAATCCAAATAATTTGTTTAATTTGGAAAATCCAAAAAAGCTCTTATTATGCTAAGATGAAAAACAAAAAGCTGTAAAGTAAATTATACTTTGAGAGCAGGTCAAAATAATAAAATCCCAAAAGAATTTACAAAGTCAATTATTTATGATTTAGAAATTAATTGAGAAATAATTTATCATTCTTACCAATTACTATACCAAATTTTACCTTCGATTAAAAAGAACTAACACAAAATGCCAAAAATATTAAGCCATGAATTTAATTAATTCTACAAAGTTTAAAAAAGTCCTCACTTCTTACTCAAAAAATGCAACTGAGAAGAAAAGTATCCACTAAATAAATCGTTTTTGAGAAAACTTGTACCAAATATCATCTTGGTGACTAAATCTCTGGTGTTTTGATGATAATAGCAATGGTGGTCTGAAGAAAGAAATAATCACTAATTTCATAAGCTTAACGTCACCATTACCCATTCACTTTTGTCTGGTTTTGTTATAGTACCTCCCC
>JAAOMT010000273.1:0-30285 GCA_016748015.1 Geosiphon pyriformis | reverse complement strand
CCCCCCCCCCCCCCCCCCCCTCCACAAAATATATATATATATATTATTGTCTTCATTATCTGGAATAATAATAATTAGTTTTCACTTGTTAAATTCTTGCCAACATTTAATTCTGCTGGATTAATTGTAACATGTTTTACTCAATTTGATAATCAGTTTCAAAATATATGAGAGTAATAAAAACAACTTTTATGAAACTCCTTATTTCAAAAAGGAATCATTTTTTCGATATATGTTTTGATTTTTAGTGATAATAATAATTTGATTGTGTTCAAACTCGATTATAAAATTAAACCAACTAGGTTTCATTTACTTGTTAAAACTCTTCCACCAAATATTCAATCAAGCAATTTGACAAAAACTATTCACTATCAAAATCTACTTAATTCTGCCTTTTTTTTTACATTGCATAAAGTTTATATATTAATTTAGGGAACGGCTTCCTAGTTAAAAGGCTTAAAATATGAAGCCTCACAACAACCTGATCCCAATTTGCCTTAGATCAAAGTAGCACCGTTCCTTTAACCTTCCTCAAAACTAAACCACTTTTTTTATTTTCAAAATCATTGCTAATTGATAATGTCCCCAGGAATATAATTTTCACATTTTACTCCTCTCTGGTTATATAGGGTTTTTCCAAGTCACGCTTCAACATTTGATCCCTCAACTTATTTTCACACATCATCACCCAGGATATTCCCTTCACGAAAATGGTGGGAATACAAATTTGCAGCACAAAAACAAACAGCTGTGAATAATGACGATTAAAATCATGGTTATTAAATCTTATAGATCGGAAAATTTAGACAGAATATATCAAGAGAATAATTGAAATTTGTGCAAGTCTGAGAATTTGCAGTTGGTTTGGTTCATTTATTATTATCAAATCCTTTTTTTAAACTGATTTATTTCTCAAACTGGTCTAATCTACAAATCTTGAAAATTATTTATCGAAGATGGCTCATAGACACTACTTTACATTTCACCATCAAAGGTTGATTTGATTTTTGACCGTTAGCTATCTTTGTTCAATTCATCTATTAATTAACTTTTCGTATTATAACTAGTCCCTTAATTTATTTAGTCTAACTTGAATTCCCTCTGCCTAGTGTCTATTGGTTGCCTTGCGAATGTGTAAGCTAGGTCTACTGTAAAATTTTCATTAAAAGTGTTCACAATCTATAAGGAATCCATATTTAAATCAGAAGCGTAATTCCAAGCTATCACTGTTGAAAATTGTAACATGATGTTTGCACGGGGAGATTGTTAAAAAAACTAGATTAATCTCAAGCCAGGACGGAAAGAAAAATCTGTCAAACGGGAAAAAAATAAAAAACTAGAATAGGAAAATAAATTTCGCTAAAACATTCAAAAAACAAAAAACCACCTTGCCAAAAGTGCAAAAATAGTTGCCTTAATTAAAAAATAAGCAAACGAAATAACTTACAATCCCAATTTAAATAGTTTATTTTGTTAATAATGTTGATTAAACTTCTAGTGATTACTGATTTTCCGAATGCAGGATGTTTATTTCCATGTAAAGGGTCACGTTTTTCCAAAATAATTGCTCCTGAACATCAAGCAATTGTAGCTTTGGTTATTGAAAAGGCATTATCTTTATCTTTTCGCTGGCTTCCTCCTCAGCACTCAGAATACCATTGCTGTCATCCCAGCTGTCACCAAGATAGGTGGGAATTAGTCATAAAGGAGATATTTCCCCTTGAATTACATTTACCTCAGAGCTGGGCATAACGTTGGGCCGTCGAATGCATCCCGGTGCCCAGCAAGAAGGAGGATCAACCACACTACAAGAGGAAGAGATGCAAACGCGGCGGTGAAAATTGCTCTTTCCGGGGCCTCCATCATCCTCTCGTCTGACCACTAACCACCTCCTCCTTTTCGCCGCGATCCCAATCACACAAGGTACAACTTTGCAAACGAACTCCTATCAGTCGTGACACCAGAATTGGTTCCCCGCGACTCCATTTGAGATGAATGAATAAGATTTTGAATTTTCCTGACTTCTTTATTCCACATTTTCACTTTGTCTGGTTTTGTTGCAGCACACCTCATACAGAAGGAAACTCTACACAATCATAGACCAACCATGTGATACTATGGAGTAGGACTGTATTCAAAAGATAGTCAATTTAAAATTTTATCTAAATTTCTGAATAGAATGAGAAGCATACACCAATCTCAAAAGGATAATTAATAAATTGGCCCTAAACGTATTGCTATGACCGATTTATTTGCTCAGAGGTCACTTCAAGATCCGAATATACATCAAATATCCAACTTGACCACCTCATCAGCAGGTGATATGGGAATAAAAAATGACAGAATTGAATCCTCGTCAATTTTGGGTCAATTGCAACTTATTTGTCTTTTGGGATCTCCTCTTATCATTGCAATTTTTTTCCTTCGGTCTTCCTATTCATAATTTCAACCCCATTTGCTCCATTTTGGTAAAAACTCCCATAAACACGTTCTCGATACTCTAGAACCAATCGTAAATCCTCACTCTTGTGCCGATGATCATTGGCAATTTTCTCAAGATATCCGATACAAGTGCGACGGGTCAACACTAGATTTTCGATTTTTTCACGATGATCAGTTCCTTTACCATTTGCTAACGCAGCAAATATGCGGTATGATGAGATAACATCTTTGAACGTATCGTAATGACTATAAAAGAGAAAATTTAAATTAATTCACTGTAATATGCAAAAAAGTCGAACAATTTGAAAATGATATCTCACCTATCAACTAATGCGATGTGATACCATGCAAATATAAAAACAAAACTGCCGGCAAGCATGAATCCTAATGGAGTGAATGACATCGCAATCCAAACCGAAAAGAATAACGCCAAATACGCTGCAAACAACCATCCCAATCCCAGTAGTATCTTATTTTGTGCTTTACTTTCCTCATAAATTTCGTATTTGGCCGAGATTTTTCCAATAATATAGATTGGCCAGTGGAATAAAAGTCCCGGAAGGAAAAATGGCAGCTGAATTAATGATTTTAAAAATTCACTTAAAAAGGTGTAAAAGGCCCAATGCAATGAGAGTTCGCGTTTTTCGTATTGAGCAATGTCAATGTTGCTTAGGCAGAGTGTGTCTAGCGTCGTTTTATATTCATGTAATAGGTTTTTCACGGATATAACTTCATCACTAGTGGGGGCAGCGAAGAAATTCACCAGACTGAGAATATGAGAAATGCATGAATATATAGAAAAGGTTTTAAAGGTTAGCATAGTAAAATCAAATGCAATCTTCTAATATTTAAAAATAGATTTCATAAATAGACTATTGAAAACAAAAATGTATTTTCCCAAGACTCAATTTTCATTTCATACCTTTGAGTTATTTTGACATAGTCTTCTAATGCTACGTCTTCCGAAAATAAAAGCATCCGAGCCATATTGGCTGCATTCGAGGTTTCCCTAAGATCGGTAAATTGAACATAAAACACCTGCAAGATATACAAAAATTGAATCAGAAGTTCAGACACATACCAATCTCGAGCATTTATTGTTAATTTCTTCATCTCTTCTTCAACATGCTTTGTTAACAATTTTACAGTCTCACGCTCATCATTTTCAAATTTTTGGTAATAAGGCTCGACGTCAATTGCTGGGCCGAATCTTTTGAAAGACAAGGTATTCAAATAAGAGATCCGCCAATCATAATCCCCATTGCCCAAATCTCAAAAAAAGTACATACGAGGATATAACCAAACTCCGATATTTGGACTTCTGTACATAAGTGATACCTACTGGAACAATATACACTTTGGGTGGCGGAAACCTTTTTCTCTTTGCGGTTTTAATGCCATTTGTTAAAGTATCACCATTCGACTGTGAGGACTCCTTAATTTCTTCTGCTATAAATCTCATATATGAAAGAGCCGACTAAGTAAGAGAACATTGATTCCATTAAAATAATTCAAGTGAAATAAGAAAATTAGAGATATATTGAATATGTTTACCCATGACGCTCCATCTCTTATAGAAAGAAGTTTGGGCTCAGAGTGCGATGTACCTGAAAAAGATATCGGGAAACTCATTTTTCAATATTTTTATGTAAAATTCGCGTCCTTTTCTCTAGCTATTAGTCTAAGACCCTGATTTTCCATTGATCTTTTTGAATCGAGATTATGTCACTTTGAGAAATCCAATAGTGACCGTTGTAAATATTCTTTGATAATAGGTTCATTGAAAATGCATGCGCAAGACTTACCCTCAGGAAAAACTGCAACAACCTCTCCCAGCCTCAATACCTCAAGGGTTGATGAAAACAGCGATTGATTGTTTTTGGTAGTACGATCAACTGGAACAACCCCAGAATTGAAAAGAATCGCGCGGGCATACTTATTTTGAAAGATTGAATTTTTTGCCCAAAAGTGTACTTTGCGTTTATATGGAAATGTGGTGGCCACTACGGCAGGATCAACGATCATGTTACTTGTTGTGATCAAAAAACAAAAGGTGAGGTCGATTTTTCACTAGGAGAATTTTCAACAGTTCAAACTTATTTTTTAAGATTAGGGCGATTGTATCACGAAAAATTAAGTCTCTTGTCTTTCGAATCATAAAATTTGAATTCTCTAAATTGCTGCCTCCATAGGTACTTTCGATGCCTTCACAAATTTAAAGGTAGGGAATTACTTGTTGCTAGGTATTTTATGATTTATTTTCTTCGATAAAAAAAATCAAGTGAATCGATATCATAGGACATTGAAAATTTCTCATAACCAAACGTTTTATACACTCCCTCCAACTTTCGCGTTCCTACCTGTGATTTGAACAGGCAATAATGGGTGCTTCTTTGGGTACATTCTCATAGCCGATTGTCTTTACTTCTCTATAAAAACCGTGAAGACTCAAACGCGCTATGGTAAGAATGATGTCGTATCCAATACCGAAGGGCATAGTTGTTGATTAAGTGAATTCTTTTCTTCTATCGACAAAAAAATCAGAATGAATTTTACCAAGAATAGTGAATTCAGAGTTTAAATTATAAAAGAATATGAGGAATTTTTAAGTTTCTCAAAGAAGCTACGTTCTACATATAAATAAATTTGAGATGATATAATTGGAAAGTTTTCTTATCAGATTACAATTTACAGCTATAATTAAACTGTGAAAGGCTAAAAGAGGAATAAAAGCGGCTGAAATAAGTTCTCATCTTGGTGAAAAGGTAGTAAATTGAGACAAGTTTCCGAAAAAACGAACGGGAGGGAGGTTTCTGTACTATAGACAAACGCGATCATTATTTCTGCGCAATCCCCCAAAACCCCATCCACCAATCCCTGATGACTTCGGAGGTACACTGATACACGCGCAATGACTATTAGCTGGGATCATATGACAGGCTCATCGTCATTGGGACATCACTTTATTACAAAAAGGTGTAAGTAAGATGAGTCATAAAAGTGAGCTAGGAATTCGATCCATTTTCTAACAGTAATCAGAGTTCGGCTGAGATATAATAGTTGACCGAAAAATGGATCAAGAAGGCAAGCCTCTTATTGAGTCCTACGAGACAAAATGGCTACCAGGAGAAGTAGGAAAAAAGCACTTAGAGACAACACGAGCTCGTGGTTTGTCAGACCCAGGAAAAGAGCGAAAAGTCGCTTTTAATACGACAGGTAGTTCTTCCAGCTCGAAAGCCAACAAGCGGTTTTCAAGCGGTAGCGGTTTTGTTGAAGCTAACGAAAACAGTGGCCCCAGTCTACCACGCGCACGACCAATTTCTGAGGGCGGAAAAGAAAGAATACCAATTGAACAAATAAGAGTTGGTAACTCTCCCAGACCCCTTAGCCGACAGTCAATTGCTAACAGTACAAGTGGTTCTCAACCAGCTACGTCAAGCTCTAGTAACCCTACGGGAAAAAAATATATGAAAGACATGACAAAATCAGAGCGGCGTGCTTTCCAAGACAAACAACGTGCTGAAAAAGCTGCACTCAACCCGTCAATCCTGACTAAGAAACCACCAACCCCAACCCCAGACTCCTTGTCTCCGGCTTTGCCCGAAAAATCCTTAGGGACTACTATTCATACAGACACAGCTGGTGTTAAGAAAACTCTAGGGAGTCTAGGTGGAACTCCTTCTACAAAACAACAACAAACAAAGCTGAGCAAAGACACCAGTAAGGAGGTTGCCCTGTTTTCTCATTTGGAGACTCCAAAAGGCGCCAACACTGCATTGGCTCCAAAAGAAATTCATCCGGCTGTTCTAGTCCTTGGTTTGCAATTTGCTCAATATAAGATATGTGGCGCGAACGCGCGGTGTATTGCAACATTGGCCGCATTCAAGAAGGTAAGAAAAGCTGATTTTGTTATTCATTATTTGGTGCAGTTTCTTAATTCAGACCATTATTCCTGGTTTGCCTAATATCTTCTAGCTTATACAAGATTATAAGACACCTAAGGGTACTACATTGTCACGACATCTGCCTACATATCTGTCTCCTCAAATTACTTATCTTGTAAATGCAAGGCCAATGTCTGTTAGTATGGGTAACGCGATAAGACATTTAAAATGGGAAATTTCAACCATCGATATTGATCTTTCAGAAGACGAGGTATGTAAAGATTCCCACGTCTAAGAAATATAGTTAATACATTCTTTTAACATTTCAAAATTTAAAATGACCATTGATAGGCAAAAAGTTTACTCTGCGGAAAAATAGATGAATTCATTCGTGATCGTATTACAGTGCCAGATCGTATGATTGTTGAATATGGTCTACAAAAGATTCAAGATGGAGATGTTATTCTCACTTATGCTAGGTTTTTTTCACCATTAAAAATATTCGACATTATTAATAAATGTTTTGATCACGTATTGAAACTGAGAATTTTTTAATTACAATTGATCTAATTTAGGTCGTCAGTTGTTCAAGCTTTATTATTACAAGCTCACGCTAAAGGAATAAAGTTTCGCGTCATTGTAATAGATTCTAGGCCTCGATTGGAAGGTAATCTCATTTCAGTTAAGTACTATTTATTGCTCTTTTCTCGATTCATTTTTCCCTCCTTCAATCAATCATGTTTTACATCAAAAATCCAACAATCTATTTTTCTTTTAGGTAAGAAACTTTTGAGATATTTAGTTGATGCGGGAATCAACTGCACCTACGCGTTTTTGCATGCCTTGGGTTTTGCTTTGAAAGATGTTTCAAAAGTATTTCTGGGGGCCCATGCTTTCATGTCCAATGGTGCTTTGTATTCTCGGGTTGGTACTGCCATGGTTTCCATGATGGCGAAAGACAAAAATATTCCCGTAATTGTATGTTGTGAGACTTACAAGTTCACCGATAGGGTACAATTAGATTCATTTGTAATGAATGAGCAAGGTAAAATAACCAGCAAAACAATTCAAGCATCCTTGTATTTGTCAATATTGAAATCTTTGGTAAAATAGGTAACCCCAATGAAATGGTAAATCTCTCTAATACCATAACACCTCAGCCCGGGCAGCTTGAAGAATGGCTGCAACAAGCAGACCTAAAATTATTAAATCTAATGTATGACCTTACACCATCGCAGTATATTACTACTGTGATCACCGAAATTGGAATGATTCCGTGTACTAGTGTGCCTGTGGTGAGTAATAAACTTTCGTTTCAAATTTCACGCCGATAGATTGTATTTTCAGTTTAATCATGCTCTCTCCAAACCCATTTAGATTTTGAGAGAATTCAAGTAAGTCAAAAAATATTTTCTTTGGTTTTATTTGCGTCAAATTCACCAGCTCATTATCCCTGCTCTCTTCTAGACCTATGTTACATTGAATCCAAAATCGCTTACTAAAAAGTCATTCTTGGCAAGCTAATATTAAATGATTGACAAATTTTCGCAATGGGACCTGGGAAAAATTCTGGTCCAGGTTGAAGATCATAACTGTTGAAACGCAATGAACTTGAAGATCCGAAATCAATTATTCGGTCTAATCGAAGGGGTTTAACACAGACCATTGATAATGTAATATACAGAACTGCTTTTTCTTGGTTATTACAAACAAGAAACTATTTCAAAACCTCTCAAGAATTAATCTTTCAAATCGATTAAAATGCAACGTCGGCAACCTCACATAATCCATGTGATTATAAAAATCATCTGTCATACTATAAATGGCCTCTTTTAATACTTTAATATTAGCCAACAATAGATAATCAAGCAATTTTATAGTTAGTATTAATTCATCAAAAGAAAAGCCAGATTCTTAGAAATCTCTATTACCGTCTACAATTTCCAAAATTTCTGCAAGCGCTCTTAAGTGAGCCTTTGACGGAGTACGCGAATCCCACTCATACAACGGTGGATTTTTTGCATACTCTTCGAGTGCAAGCAAGCAGTCAAGGAAACACTCAAAAATTTTGGAAATGTCTGGTTGTACAACACCGTAGGAATCCAACTTTAATGAATCCTTGGTCAAGGATGCTAGTGCTGATCAAGGAATTGAGGAGAAACATGAGGGCTAAGATCATTTAGTAAATTAGGAAATTTGATGTCAAATGAAAATCTGCGTACCTTCCGTAGCAAGCACTACCAGATGCTTATCCCTTAAAAGATTAGTGGCACGTCGTTCGATTGTACGATTCAACAAAGGGAATACGATCCATTTATACAAGAAGCCATTTTGGTCAAATCTCTTGAACCAAATAAAATCCCAGTATTCAGGATCCCTAGGTGTCAGCCCCACAGTATTGAAGTCTTTAAGCTGAATAAATCTTCCTTCTTCCTTTTTGTTTTTTTCTCCTTTTTGTTCCTTACTAAGATCCTTATGCCATTCCTTGATCAATTCATTCTTTTTCCGTATTGCTTGAATTTGCGCATTAGCCGAATGCCCCAAGCCCAGAATTATTTCGATACAAGCACGGGATATGTTAATCCAGGAATTTTTATCATATTCGTGGTATATTGAAGTGCGCCGAATTAAGTGCCTTGGGTCTTTTGCAATATGCCATAATTCAAGATAGGCGAGACCCTGAAAAAAAAAACCTCCCAATAAATAAAATGGATAGGAATTGTTGTCAAGATACAATTTTAAAAGACGTACCTGAATATAAGGGGAGTTTTTTGCATTCAAACCATTTACTAATACCTCATTAGTGGAACTAGAGAAAATCACCTGTGGGATATTTATATATCAAATAGGGTCGGATTAGTGACACGGTGAGATTAATTGAAATGTTCTTCCTACTGACAACGTGAAGATCCAGGTTTGTGGATATATCGCGGCAGAAGTGAATTTGCATTTATATAAGCCTTTCTTTTGAGCATGAAATAGATCCTCAAGCCCCCCGAACCACTATACCACACTTCGCACCTTTTCAGTGTGGATATTATCGACTAATTGATCATCCCAAAGAAGCATACCCGGGTGAAGAAATGCTCGAATAATCGATGTGACAAGGTCCAACAGGTGAGGGTAAATAAAGAGCAGATAATAGTCCGATTAAAAAGTTGGACATCGAACAATTGATCATATAACCAATTGTAAACGGGAATACTAAAAAGAATTTGAGCACTTAATTTATTGTGATTGAAGTAGATCGTGTTATAAGGCATTGGGCTTTACTTACCTCAAAAGTTTAAAAGTAAATACAATTAAGCTATGGGCTGTCTTCCATGCAAACAAATGAAAGATCCAATATATCATTGAGAAGCTTGTAGGAACCATAAGAAGATCTAGTGGCAATGAAAAATTTCCCAAAAGCCACGAGGTTGACCTGATAAGAATGTCGTACGGTTCTTCCCAAATGGTCAATAAAAAGAATCGCCAATCGCGGTTTATTGGAGGAAATAGTGAAATCTACAGGACAATTCGAAAGAACTAAAATAAAGGTATATTCCAAGGATTATCAATTGCAATGCTAATATTCAGTTTGATATTGTTTACCTTCATCTCCGGAAAGTACAATAGATATCTTTCTCGAATAAGATAATCGAGCGCGTACCAAACACCAAAGGCCCCATTATTCACCAAGAGGATTAAAAAGTATTCGTTCAATATTCTTGAGGGATTTTGACACGCGTGTTCCTGAAATAAGGAACATTTTACACTATGTAGAGAAAAAAACAAATTTACAATTAAAAAACCCATAGGTAACTAGTTAATTACTTCAATCTAAATAAAATGGCAACTTACTCATCATGGGGATGCAAGAAGAGGTGCAAAGGAATATCTAGGGTGACTTGATTCAAGTGACGATAAAAACTCCAAGCAATATTGATCGAAGATAATCCATAAACCAGTAGAGTGGCAAAAGTTCGAGGTGTTTTTAAAAAAGTTCGAATGTCTCCCCAAAAATTTTCTTCTACTTCTAATCTTACTTTAAATGAGGAAATGTATCATAAAGTTATAAATAAAAGTGACATCAGACCATTTTGCAGAAATAGGAGATTGGAAAAAAATGCGAGCAAAGAATCGAATCTACCTGAAGTATTGCGATACCACTTTCTCAGAAATAGAACGGGCAGCACGCCTAATAGATATATTGAGCCAACTGCTATTAAGGTGTTATACGACATTGAAGGACTCAGGATCGACCCTCCCAAGCACGCGTCTGGTGTTAAATAGCCTAAAAGTGTAAGTGAGAACGATTTTCAACCATCGTATAAGTGATTGAAATGTGAAGTAATGACTATAGACCTTTTCTGGATACCTACCCCAACATGTTAAAAGCCTAGACCAAATTTGAAACACAACAACAAGGAAGTATACCAAAACGCCGGACCATAATAAGCAAGCTCTTTGGCGATTGAATAAATCAGCTCGTATAGTATAGGTATAACGTTTACCATGTGAGTCAATTGTTTTTGGTTTTGCACGTTGTTCTCTCAAAGGAAGGTTTCCTGAATTCATGGCTTTGAAGCCTAGAACCAACTGAGGAGGAAGACGTGTTTTTTTTCAAGGATCAACGGAAAAGAAGGCAGAATCATAAAATTGATCGGCTAACGATTCCAAACTATTAGGATTTAGTAAAACAAAACGCGTGGAAAATCAAGTGTTGCAAATAGAATGATTCTTCTCTCCGTGTAACGCCTGATATCAGACCAATCTTGGATCTTTCCAATTACTAGGCAATTAAGCTATATAAATCCTTATATGATCAGGTTGGTAACACAGTGATGATTTTCTTGGTTTCTTTTTAAGTTAGTAGATATAAATATAGATATAGATATAATACAGTGAATTCATCTCAAGAGTGAATACAAAATCATAATCTACCTAAAATCTGTCTAAAATATTTCTTAAGATTTTCGATTCCAAGCAAATATCCTTCATCCTTTCCAATACCGGGCTGAAAACAGGAATGAGCAAAATCAATTGCCCTTAGGTCCATAACTTTGAATCCTTCATCATCATCCTCATCCTCATCCTCATCCTCATCCTCCTCATCATCATTTTGATCTTCCATAATGAATTCTTTTTCTTTTACTAATGCATCGGACAAAGTACCTTGATCTCCTTCATACACAAATAATAGTGAAGAACCATACATCCTTAATTCCTGCTTCTGGATAACACCATAATACTCTTCAAGGTCTTTAATAAATCTTTCAAGTATTAAACGCCGATCTTTAGACGTCAAATCTGAAGTAAAAAATTTAGCAAGACCATCAACAATGGTTTCTTCAGTGAGATTATAGCCAAATTTTCGCTCATATGTGCTATAGCTGTCGTTTGAATTATTATAAACCTAATTGTGGATTGGAAAATATCAAATATACACTAGCATTAAATGAATGGTAAAAAGAGATTTTATCAATTTAGGTGATTGCTTTGTGAAGATATTGATCGCCTCAAACCTTTAAGCCTGTTAAACGTAAGCCGAGCTTTGCAGAAGTGGAAGACTCTGCTTTAGCAATCAATCTCTTGCGTTTTTCCTCATTAGCATCTGGACCATAATATTGGGTACCTAGTTTTACATCCATAATACATGGTTTTTTGAACCCGAGCAAAAGGTTCTCGATACAGATGGCTTGTGTATCATAAGAGAAAGGAAGGTAATGGATGAAATTCGAAATAGAATTTTAATCAAGTTAGTAAAGTGATGAATAATTCAAAAGGGAACTTCATAATTATGATTCAATCTAAAGAGTTAAACAAAAATAATTTCAGATATTATATATCAAATGGCAAAAAAGGATATCATCAACATTAGTGAGGTTAACAGGTTATCTTTTACCTTCTTGCGCAATGACATTCTTGTCAACTACTGTACCAATACTCTCAAGTGCCTTCATCCCCGCTTCAAGCTCCACGTTGATACTTGATACGCCTTCAAGGCCTGCAGCCACGGCCTCCAAAATTTTGGGAGAAATTGTGGATAAATTTGATTGAGTCCCTTGTAACTGTAATCTTCCATAATATTTGGGCATCCATTTAGCAAATTCGAGATGCAATACGCTATTTTCATAAAAGTCACATTCGATATCGTTGCATGGTTTCACAATGAGTGCACCATCATTTATTGATATAAGTTTATCATGACCGCTCACTTGGTGCTCAAAACGTTGTACACTTGTATCTGGAGAAAAGGATTTTGTGCTCAGGGTTGTCCGATATTCAGAATTTAGTGAGCCAAGGGTAGTTATAGTACCTTCACCGGGTTCTTGACGCGTATCATTCATTTCAAAAGTTCAGGCAAGTTACTTTAAAGGTAAAATATTTAATCGAAGTTCCCATCTCCATATATTTACTGACCTATCAGACGAAATTAGGAATTAGGTTTACCCGAACTGTTTCGCGTTTTTATTTACAGAAACAAAAGAGAATATGGATAATAACTAAACACATAATTTTAACAAACTAAAATACTAAAGCATGACTTGATTTATTTTTATAATTAACAATAATTAATTAAAACCATTTATGTTAAATAATATAATTAAATACCAATTCAAAACTAATTTGGTAAATGTATTATTGCTACTATTGTTTAAAACAAAAAAAAATTATTGTTTACAACCAAAATAAAATTAGGCATTATAATTATTATTATTAATATAAAACTAATGAAAACATTTGAAAAAATAAAAAAATTAATAACTTATTTTTTGACAAGTTTTAAAACAGTAAAAATGCTTTAAAAAAATTAAAAACCCTATTTTTTTTAGGATTTTTAAAAAAGGTAACTTTTTGGTATTTTTGAAAAAACATTTTAATTTTTTAGTTATTTAAATAGCAATAAAAAAAAGTTGAAAAAATAATAGCTTGATTATTAAATTTTAGGCAATAATAATATTTAGTTTTAATAAACTATTTTGAAAAACTTTAAAAAATAAAAAAATAAGGTTTTTTAATAGTTAAAAACTATTTAATATTTTTATTATTTAAGAAAACCAATTTTATAAAACATTATTTATAGTTAAAAAATTTTTTAAATATTTATATTATTATAAACCAATAAAATCAAAGTTGTTTTTTTTTATTGTAATTACAAAAATACAATATTAATTAATTATTAATTTTTATTTTTATAATATTTTAAAAAAATTATATTATAAAAAAACTTTTTTATTTTTATTTATTTTTATTAATTTAATACTTAAAAAGTTTTTAATATTTTTTTATTAAGTTTTTTTAAATATATAAATTAAAGCAATTTTTAATTGTTGTTAAGACATTGTTTTTGGCTTTAAATAAAAGTTTTTTTTATTTAAAATCTTTTTTAAGCAATTAATTAAAACCAATTTTAATATAATTACAATTATTATATAAAATTCAAAATTTTTTAATAATAAATTAATAATAAAACTATTTTATTCTTTTTGTATTTATTTAAATATCCAAATAAACCAAAAAATTAACTTTTTTGTTTTTTTTAAATTAGTTATTAATATTAAAAAAATTTGTTTTTTTTGATATTTTTAATAATATATATGTTATAAAGTTAATTTTTTTTTTTTTATTATATTTAAATAAGTGAGACCCAAATACTACTTAAACTATGATACCACAGAAGAGATTACATTATAGGCGTAAATTATGCATTTTCTATACATGATCAGACACTTGGCCCAATCAAAAACTTACTACACTGAATCAAAAGTAAGTAAGAATAACCCCAACCCATGAATTCTCTCAATAATACCATTCAGATTCCTAGAATCAAAAATAAACTCATTAAGAAACAATCTAATAGACTTAATATTGCCCCTGGTTTCAGCACCAGACATTTGTCACAAAGCAATGACATGCTCAATAGTATTCTCACTTAAAAAGAAAGGCTTAACAGCCAGAACATCATCATAATCCATATCACCAAAGTCAACCTCAGATCTAAGACAAGCAATGTTCTTGGAAACTCCAACCATGAGGTTAGAAAAATTGTTAGCAGCACTCTTCAAAAAAATGATATCTTTCTCAACCTGAACAGCCTTAATGGCATTATCATTAAGAAGATAAGACACCAAAGCAACCAAAGAACCAACAGGCTCAACAATAGACTTAACCAGAGCAGCCAAATCTGAAATCTGCTTTTTTAAAGAGTCCAACCTGGAATTAACAACAGAATTAGCAGCAGAAGCAGCTGAAAAAGCCACTAAAGGAGGAAACTCAGAAAGACCAGAAGGAGCAGCAGTCTTGGCATATAAAGCAGAACCCACAAAATGAGACTTGAAAACCTTGGGAATCTTGAGAGTAAAAGGTGGAGAAATCTTGCAATCCATAGCCAGATGGCCCATTTCTTGACACTTAAAGCAGCGCCGGCAGCCAGGAGTTTCCCACCAGATACGGCATTTTCTTAGAGTACCAGTCTTGACTACAGCAGAATCCAAATCGCCTTAAGAGTCAAATGTAACCAAAGCAAACTGGGAACAATGACCAGAATCAGAAAAACAAGTGATAAAACATGTTTAACCATCAATCTGAGAAATCATATTACTGATTTCAAAAGCAGTACAGCCAGGGGAAAGGTTGACCAATTTGGCCTTAAACTTATCACAAAATAGTCTCATTTTGATTCACCAGAGGAAGGATTCTAATACTATCCTTGTCCACCAAAACTGACCAATGCTTCAAGGCAGACACAGCAGAGTCCAACTTTTCAAAATAAACCACTACATACTGCCAAATGTCAGCAGGCTTTAACACAACACAAGTAACACTATCAAACACACTGAAAGCCAACTTAATGTCAGCAGCAGACACACCCAAAGGTACATCACATAGCGCAACAGTAGCAGAAGAAGAACCAGATTCAGAAACCACCAAAGACTTGGCAATTTTAAGAATGGTCAAACAAATAGAGCTTGTAAGCTCAACCAGAAATGCAGCTTCCAAAGACTGTTGAGAAACAAACTCCACACAAAAAAGCTTTACATTGTCTTTTGAAACAGATTTAGCACTCAAAAAACTATGCACAGACTGAAAAACAGTCTTAACATGAGCCAATTTGATCTTAAAAGTAGCATCAGACACCAGAGTAGAGGCCACCCACTCAGCAAATCTTTGACGACTAGTAATAGTTTTCCAAGCACCACCAGAAGTAGCACTAGAAACTAGAGGAGGAGATGAATCAGTTTCTATTTGATCAGCTTAGTTCCCAAGAACAGGTGACCCAACAAAAGGAGATTGTTTTGCTTCTAAAATTGGTAATGATCTGTTGGAAAACACCACATTTGACAACACAGCCAGTGGTTGATCTTGGCCCATCTTGGATGACATGCTAAATGATGCTACTGAGATCTCATTGGGAACCACAAAGGGGTTTGGTGTAATAATAGCAGAGGCAAGCAACTGCCCCCACTTTTCTGAACTTTTGGTCTTTTTGACCATTTTTTTTGAAGAGGTGATGCTAGAAACACCAGATATTGAGTCTATAGAGGGGAAGACCAGCTTATTTACTGGTCTATTATTAAAAACTTTTGGGCTTTTAGTCGAGATGAAGGCAACACTGGGACTAACCCAAGTGTGTCTCTTTGAAGGAACTTTGACTGGTGAAAAACCAGCCAAAGATGAAGAAATTGATTCAGTGGCTACCAAAGACAGTTTTTCATGATTACTGAGTAAGGGAAAGACTTCTAAAACGTTTTGTCTAGTTGCTTCTACAACAGAAAGAGCTTTTCTGGTTGAAATTTTATTAGATATCTTAGAACAGATATCAGGTGCAGTCTTTTTACTCTTTGCTCTGATCATGGTCATAAAATTAAGAAGACAAAGAGTTAAAACTAACTTGTTAATTTTTTATTTATTAATAATAAAATTTTGTTTTTTTTTTTGTTTTTTAATACATTAAATTTCAATTATTCTAAAACAAAACAATTTATATTTTTATATGTAATTTTAACTAATTAATTTATTAAATTATTTAATTTTAAAAATTAAATTAATTAAATAAAAACTAAAATATATTTTTTTTGCTTTTTAAAATATTGTTTTTAATAATAATAAATAAATAATATTTATTTTAATATTTAATAAAACTGTAAAAATTAAATTGATTTATATTAAGTTAAAATTTATTAGTTTATAACAATATATTAATGTGTATTTAAAGTTTTTTGAACTTATTAATACTATTTTTGTTTATTAATTAATTTTAATAATTAGAAATAATATTAAAATTTTTTTTTAAAAATCAAATTAATCAAATTTTTTTTTGGCTATATAATTTATAAAATTAATATTTTGGTTTTTTAATTAATAATAAAATCTGTTTTATTTTTTAATATTAATTATTATTATTAATTAATTATTATTATTTTTAAGTTTTTTGTTACATTTAAAATTTTTAGTTAATAATAATTAAAAAAAAATTATAACATAAACATAATAATATAAAGATAATTTTGTTTAAATTTTTAAAAAATTAAAATAATAAAAAATGTATTAATATACTTTACATTTAAGAATATTTTTTTTATATAATATTTTAAATATAACAATTTATATAAATTTATATTGTTTTTTATAGTTTTTTATTTTTGTATTTATTAAACTTATTTTGATGAATTAAAAATTTATCTAAGCCTATTGTATTAAATTAATGTAAAATTTTTAATACAACAACAACAATATTATAAGTAAATTTTATTAAATCTAATAATCACTTTAAAAACTATTTTTGAAAATGAGTTAAATGGATTTTTATTAATAATATACAATTTTGTTTTTTGTCATTTGCAACAAGCCTCTGTTGTTAACAAAAATGTCTTCAAGAATTCATGTTTGTCAAAAATTGCATCATTAAAAAAGAATTACAAGTTTTGCAAAATGAAAATTGAAAAAAGTTAAAGGCAAATTAGCAAAGTTTATTATTTTCAGAAATTTAGTTCAGGAAAAAGAAAGGTGAAAGGTATTTTATTTTCGCGATTTTTGAACCTAATCGCAATTTTTTTAATGACTGTTTAATCGAAAACGTCAAAAATAATGCAAACACATTGAATTTTTTTATTATATATAAAATATTCAATATACGAGCCAGAGCTTTTATCAATGTTATAATAGGTTTGAATGTGTCGTCTAAAAATTTTCATTAACACCAGCCTTCTAATTGATTTATACCGAGGAAAATAAAAGTTGAAAAGTAATTTTGGCAAGTTCCACAACTACTTGCGAGGTTTTTTTTCACCTAATGACTTATCATCCTTTTTTTCATCAAGAAATACCATTTCCAACTGTTCTTGATACGCTTTGTGGGCTTTAAGCTTTTTTTGCCTCTTCAATTCGCGTTCTTCCCTTTCAATATCGCGTCTCTTTTGTGATCTAAAGTAATTTCAAAAGTAAATGAGCACTTTTCCTGAAAGGAACTGGGACAAAAGGAAAAACTGACGCACATGTGACTACTGTTATTTTTGGCGGGATTCGTACAAAATCGCAGCTTTCGATCACATTCCCCAGCCATATTCTTATCCACATCAAAATAGCTGTCAATCGTTTTACAAATATCATCAATTATTGCGAACAAATTGTCAGTTTCTGGTTCTTGTTGGGTTTTATTTTTAAATTTTTCAAGATATCTCAAAGTAGGAAAATTTCGGTTAGCCTGAAATCATATTTGTAAGTTGATAATAGATAAAATTTTTACCGCTCAAATTCAAACCCTGATATTTTTCTTGCCGCCAAAATCAGACATCCCATTGCGATCTGAGATGGTTGATAGAAAAACATCAAATCCGTCAAAAGTGACTTATTGATATAATCTTTGCACTTTTCGAATGCAGATGTATAGGCCTGTTGACTTTTATTACTTTTCATTTTATTCTATAATTTCACGACAGAAGTTAAAATAGTGCCTCGAATTCATCACTCGGTTAATTATTTCTTACCGGGGACTGCATATCCAAGAAAAATCCCTGAGCTGCCTTATATGGATGATAAACAGCATAATCATAATTCATGCTCTGTGATATTGCTAGTTCAAGCTGAAATAAGAGATCTTTAGAAGGAGGCTGTCGAACAGCGTTCAAAAGTGCCTTACGAAACTCTTCGTGTCCTAAAGTAGCATTTTCACATTTGGCCGCTAAGAAAAGAGATGCAATTCTTTAGGAAAGAAATTTTAAATTAGAGGAAATTAATGACTTGTTGTAACCTTTAAATTTAGGATATTCTAATCTTTAAAAGACTTACAAGATATCCTTTGGATGATAATCCATTACCGTATTTCGCAAATAAAACCTTTTCATAAAAACGATTGCGGTTGCCTTGATTTGATTTATTATGGCTGAGTTTGCCTTTGAATTATATAATGAAATTTATTAATTAGCATTCTTTCTGGGACTGAAAATATAACTTCTCCAGGTAAACCATCAATAAATTTTTCTAATCTTTCGAAGAAGCCCTTGCTCACTTCTCAGTCGTGAGGAGGATGATTATGGAGACGAAATGAATATATCCTCTAGTAATTTAGCATCCAGTAAAAGATTTACTGAGCTCAGTTTATTCAGCTTACACAGCTTCTTGGTTAATTTTTATCATGAAGGGTCAAAGGGTGTCCTTGTAGAATATGGAACCGAAGGAAGATTTGGTGGTGCACTGGACTAATTTTAACCGCTTAAATTACGAGATATCATACCGCGATGTGTTCAGGGAAAGCCTTGCTCGGGAATTTTTGGATTTGCGCCTGATAATATTGACAAAGAGCAAGCTCTTCTTGGGCTGTCAGGAATTGTACATCTTCGGGGGCAACTTGTGGTGAATTTGAAGGACGCGGAGAATTTTGAAGGGAAGATGGGAGTGGTGAGTTTTGATATGTCGAAGAAAGTGGTGAATTCTGGTATTGCTGTTGAGGGCTGCCATTCTGTGACCTTGGAGGTTTTTCAGCAGCAAATCTCTATGAAGAAAAAGAATCAATTCATTTAGTTGAGAAATAGCCTACTGTTCTAATTGTGATAATCTAGCTTATATACCGCTTCTTCTGCTATATTCCTTCTAACTCTTTCTACAGAATTTGCGTTAGTTTGTTCACGCAACTCCTGCAATTGCTTTTTCGAAAACCGCCAATTACGGTATTGAGTGTATTGTTCAAACAATTGCTTTTTGGGCTGTGGGGAGGAAGTAGGAGCTTGAGTTAAGGACATGTTTAAGGAAGGAAAGAACGGTGAATGTAAGTTGTTACAACCAGTTCAAAGCTATCATAAAAATTTACTTAGCTCCAATGGAACCTATCCGTCTTGTGTCGAGAAAGGTTTCAACAGTAAATTTTTTATCATGAACTTTTCCTATTCGATCAGCTACCAATTTCTCTGTATATTACATTTAACCCGTGAGAAAAAGCAATTGATTTTATGATCAGTATAAAAATCGTTGTATATTTGTAAAACAACAGTTGTCCCAAAAACCTCACGGGCAACTAAGGAAATTGCAATGACACAACCCATAGCAACCCCGGTTGCTGAAAGGTACTCCCAGTGGGTCCTGTCCATGTTTTTCAAGTATATTTCTGTAAAGAGGAACTTTAATCATTAATATCGCTTTGTTTCCCCTTTTAGCCAAGCTCTATATTTGGACCCAGGTAAAGTCACTACAACCTTTCCTTTTACTAAAACTTTATTATCAATCACTGCCGTCTCAAACATCAATTCATATTTGAAGCAATAAGAGACTGGGTATTGATACCAATTATGATAGTAATGGTTCTAGTAGGAGTATTACGTGATCAAGTAACGATCCTGTTAGGTGGTAACTCTTTTAAAAAGCCTAGCCTTAAAGCAATACGGGAAACCAAAGCTTTGCAAAGAGGGACAATTCTTCGACTCTATGGTAATAACATCCCCCCTGTCTCGTTTCATGCTCGAAAGACTTTTATATCGAGTGCATTTGAACGAGGGACGTATCTCAAAAATCCAGCAACGGCCAATCAGTCGGTGAACCCGATGACTGATCCACAGGGGATGGAAATGATGATGGAGGGTATGAAGAAAAATATGGCTATGATTGTACCACAAACTATTATTATGGCCTGGGTCAACTTTTTCTTTTCTGGATTTGTGTTAAGTGAGTCTTTGTTTTAAGTTTATCCGCCATTTCTTATAATAGATTCTAATTGTTTAATGAAATCTTGATCTAGTTAAATTACCTTTCCCGCTAACATTACGCTTTAAATCAATGCTTCAACGTGGTGTTGAAACATCGGATATGGATGTCACTTGGGTTTCATCATTATCCTGGTATTTTCTCAATCTTTTCGGTCTACGGAGTATTTTCACGTTACTACTTGGGGAAGATAATGCAGCCGATGGAATGCGAGATATGCAATCAATGGCGGCAATGGGGGCAGCAGCGACACCAGGACAACCACAAGACTTTAATAAATTATTTTTAGCGGAGCGTGAAAATCTTGAGTTGACACCTCACGAATGGGAATTGGAAAACGTAGAGATCCGGCTATTAGTAAAGTATGGCAAGAGAGATCCTAGTGAAGCGGCTTTTCCACGAAAAAGTATTGTTGATGAAAGTGCCACTATACAAGACAGTAAAGGGAAAGCAAGGAGGAAAGGAGGAAAACGGGACTAGTTGATGGTTTTATAGAAGTTGGCAAATTCATTTTTTGCATTTAGAATTAATAGACAAAAACTTTTTTCCAATAAGATATTTTTCCTAAACAAAGGAGAAAATTAGCTTTGTGTTATATTTTAAAATTCATTTGATCTTTCACCCTGGTACTGTAGATATCTTGCTTGATACAAAACTCACCTCTTATCTTTTCTTGGATATTGAAATAATTACTTTAAATATATTATATTAATTTATTCAAAGTGCATAAATTTACACCTCGAACACCTTAGCATTTAGTAATCAATCCTGAATATTGTTTCGGGAATCATTGAAATTTTATAAGAAATGATGGTTTACAATCAAGTTTATAATTTAAAAAATCAATTTTAATTATGAAAATCAAATAATTAATAAACTTTAAAAATAAAATTCTGTGTAAATTTGAATATAAATAGCCAAAAATAAATTTAAAATTTGTTGTAAATTTAAAAAATAATAATAAAATCAAAAAATAATTTAAATCAATATTTATTTTAATAAATATTTAAATAAATATTTTTTGTTATTTAAAATTATACAATATACAGATTATAAATTAGATATGACTTATGTTTTTGTTATACATAATTCAATCACTAAATTATATTACACTTTTAAAAAACATGTAATTAGCAATATTTATACCAAAATAAATCAATAAACTTTTGGTAAAATCATTTTTATTATAAAGTCATGTTATTTATAAAATTAAAAATATTTACTTTTTTATTATCAATAAAACTGGGTTTTTTTTATATCCATATTTTTTATGTTTTTAATATTTAAATTCTTATTAATACTATTATAATAATTATTAATTTTACTTTTTTAAAATAACAATTTAAAATTTTTATCAAATACTATTACTTTTATAATTAAAATATTAGCAAAAAAAATCTATTATTATTGTTTTAACAATAAGTTTTTTAGTATTTTTATTTTTAAAAAAAATATAAAAAAAATTTTATTTTTGGTATTTAAATAAGTTTTTATTTTATTTTATTTTATTTTCTTTTAATTAATTTAATAATAAAAAATACTTATTTTGTTTAAACTTATAAATAAAAATGTATTAAAAAAAAATAGTTTATAAAATTAACAAAATATAAAAAATAATAGTAAGATATTTTTTTGGTTTTTTTATGATTAAAAAATTAACAAAAAAAAAATTTAAAAATAATACAAATTGTTATAACTTTATGTATTAATTAATATTTTTAACATTTAATAACAAATATTATTTGTTTTTTAATAAAACTAACAATTTTTTTTTAAAATATGTAAATTAAAAAAAAATTAAAAACAAAAAATAATAAAGTAAATTAAATAATTAAAATAAGAAAAAAATTTAAACCATAATAATACTTTAAGAATTAATAATAATTTTTTTTAAAAAAATAAAAAAATAAATTACTTACTATTAAGTTAATAAAAAATAAACATAATACAAATTAATACTTTTTTTAATTTATAAAAAACTTTATATATATTAATTATATTAAAATCTATATACTATGTTAATGCTATTTTTAAATACATTAATTATTTAAACATATTAAATTAATTAATTAATATGATTTTTTTTAATATTAGTGATTTAAATAATTAATTTAAAGCTTCGATTATAAATTAATAATATTAATTATAAATAAATAAATAAATAAAATAAAATAAAATAATTGTTTAATTAATTTTGCTAAATTTATATCTTGTTGCTATATTTAAAAAGTCTAGTGAAGCAAAACATCCAATTGTAAACTTTTTGCATTTCAAAAAACAAAATGATAGAAATGATCGCAACTTGAGTTCCGGTCGTTTGAAGTTGATACCTGAGCCGATATTGCATAAATTGGAAATCGAGCCGCTTTTGTTGCCCGAGATCCTCTTTTTTACTTGGGGCTAGAGAAGGGACGTAGAGATAACCTTTCTTGGTAATGATTTTAATGGCTATATTTTGTGGGAAAAAGGGAAGTGTATGCAGATAAAGAGAAAAAGGTGGAATAGCAAAAAAGGAGGTGGGAGTATTTATTGATAAGGGAATTTGCTATACTGCATTTGAACTAGGTTGCAAATAACGCCTTAATCAATCTGAGATGCAAATTTGAAACTTTGATAAAATCGTCATAATGGCTTAGCTGATAAAGTATTTCAATCGTCATAGTAATCCATTAGCTTCATAGCTTTCGGGACCTTTAGTGTCACTAAATATGGCTGGATTTGTTAAGTGTCTAGTAGAATAGGGCACTTAATGTTTGAAAAATCGAGTTTCTTACTTTATTAACTAATATCATGTGTCTTAGAATGCAAAACGGTTAAGGACTTATTTTAAGCTGGATTTCGAACGGGGATGATAGTGCTGTCACCTTATCAATGTTTATATTTTTCTTCAAGCATCATTAAAACTCTAAATTTATCTTTGAATTCACACAGATCGATATACCCTCCTTTGAAATGACGCTCACCATTCAACCCATCAAATGCGCGTCTACCATGCAGCACACGACGATTGGCGAAAACAATCAATTCACCTGGTTTCAAAGCTAACTCATATTTTAATTCGGGTGCCTCGATGAACGATGAAAACCGTTGGAATGCACAATAAAAACGTTTCATTCTACTCTCATCAGTTGTTAAAGTTTCCGATCCAATGTTGGCTTCAATAGGTCCTTGAAATGGCGGAGAGTAATTTACCATCATTGTATTGTTATACTCGTCAACAATAATGGCTGGTCGATTAAAGTGCATATCATGTCCATCATTAGTGTAGCTGAAATTAATTGGTGTCTCTTTCAAGATCTCATAATCTTCTGGATATTGATCACGAAATTGTGCGATAGCTTTGAGAGAATCTGCAAAAATACTTTTCCCTCCCTTGACAGAGTTTTTAAGGCAAAGAAGTAATTGCAGGCCAGGTGGCTCATCATAATACCTATATTCAAAAATTCTCAATCCTCAAGACCAAGTTTCGGGAACCAATCAAAATCAAAAAAAGTCTTACAATAAATCCATATGTAATCCCAAATCTAAATTGGTATAAGCTATATTCTTAGCATTAGGCATCAGCTTGACGTCCCAAGTCTTTCCGTAAATAGTATTTCTCACGTTGCCAATCCTCTCTATCACTTTAACAATCCCTTTATCATCGTCCTCCGTTGGAGCCCCGTGCAAAAACATTAACCCATAAGCAGAAAGTTGTTTCAAAGCAATTAATAAAATTTTGTCATTTGTGATATAATCTTTATACGAGTTCCATAGGTTCGCCTTTTGGATTGTATCTCTATCCCAAAGAATTGGCTCAAAATGATCAAATCTTTTTACATTGATTGCTTTTTTGGTACTGTAGGAATGTAAAAATTCCAGAGTGTATACACTTTTATGAAGAGATTGGTCTATCGAATTTCCAGAAATTTTTTCTTGATCTTTTGATCTTTCTGATCCCGTTATTGTGGTTAAATTTTTGATCAATGGTTTATCCCATATAATCTCAATCGTATCTGTATCGTCGTGGTCATTCTTGATAATGGTTGTGGATGATGATTTGACTATGGCAGATACAGGTCGGATATCTAATGGAATTTGAGCACTTGAGTGTAATTTCTGTTTACTATCCGGATGAATACATTTGGAGCATTGACAATTATCACGAAGCCATATATAATTATAAGATGATTTCTTATTCGAATCAGTCCAATAAACCATTAAAGATGAATTTAATCCTATTTTTTGGATTTTTGGAGCTTTCTTTTCAAACTCTTTAGATGTCGCTAATGATGATATTGACCATTTACTTTGAGGGTTCTGTGGGAGCCTTGTGGTTCTGTTTGCATTTATATATGAATTAAATAATTTCAAACGACGATGGATAATTGAAAAATTCATTAGATTAAGAAATCCAAGCTTTTGAGAATTGAGTAGAAATTGTTTTCACACTACTGTTCAATAGATTCGATGCTTCTGTAATCCTATTTTGGGCATGGCAGTGTGGCAGTATGTGTTTTTTTTTTGGCACAACACTGGTCTGAGTATAAGCACGGGTTGCCATGCAAAAACATTGATGTGATCATATAATTTCCTATCTGCATGAAAATCTTTTGATTTTCCTGATATGCAATTAAAAATTGAGTGATGTGCCTAGCATCTTGATATTCCTTATTTTAGAGGCGAACATTTGTTACATCTTTTAATTTGGATTGAATGGAAGCCAACTTGTTCATTTCATGAGTATCTTTTGATTTATTCGATAACATCTGGTGTTTCTCTGCAAGTTCCTTGGCTTTTTTAGCACGCCATTCGCATGTATCGATATAGTCACACATCCTTTTTAATTAACATTCCAAAAAAAAATTTTTTGTTAGTTTCGTAAAAATAAGAGGAATACGAAGAACAAGACTGACCGACACTTCCACGCTTCCTCAATCTCTACCCCTTCTGGTGTACGTGCTCCTTTCCAAAAGTCACATGCCCTTTTTAAATATTTTTGCAACTGTATGGCGTCATAAGTGAATTTTGTTGTCCCTATAATGCGCTTATCTCCCTGGTATAAATAGCTCAACTCTAATTCATTACTTGATTTTGTGAAAAGACTGAAATGCCTTTTTATTCTCTGCATTAGGGTACGTACTGTGTTTTCAGGATGACCATCATCTTCCTGAGATTGTTCGTCATGTGGGAGTTTTTGCTTTTCACCATTCTTTGTCTTGCTTCCGTTTTCATTACTCATTAATGCATTCAGGGTATCATCCTTTATATTGTCACAAAAAATATTTCGTGCGTCTAACTTAGTAAGCTCCGTGTGAACATAACTGCCAAATGTTTTGGAAAAGGGCACATCAGGGTCTATACGAATTGTTTTATAAACCCGTTCCTCATTGATCCCACGTAGAGCAAACTCATCAAACATTCTCTTATATAGCATTAATTGATATTTGCTACCGGACTGGTATTGCGGGTTAGGTAGGAATGGTTTCGCCCGAGTTTTTGTGTCTGATAAAACGTACGTATACATGGTGGTGGGGAGGTTAGAAGTAAAAATTTGGTTCAAAGGACAAATTTTGGATAATTCCTTTTGCGGTTCCTGTTTAAGTTTGAGCCGTTTTGTTTTTTGCTCTGAATTTTCTTGAGATTTGGTTAATTGAATTTCACGACGTTCAATATCGTCAATTATTCCATAAACGAAATATTGAGACACAAATCCATAAATTGGCATTTCACGTGTTTTTCCCGTAAGTAGAAGAGATTCCAACGCGACAAGTGTTTTCAAAAATCTAATTCAACGAAAAATGGCGGATTATTAGGAAATCCAAGAAACAATGTGAAAATGAGTTGATCTTATTATTTACCTATCACCCCATTTATCCTCTTGTGTAATTAGTTCTATTTCTATTATTTCATGATCCTCCATTTCCAAGTCTAAATGAATTTCCGATCCTTTGGCCATAGCTTCGGTTTGTTTTCTCCCTCCATCAGCAAGGTAATACTCTACTTGTTGTTCGCACCAAGAAAGTACAGCAAAATCCGTTACACAAAGACTGTTTTTCTTACTACGAAAACGTTCGAATGGAGACAATGATCTGTCTTTGGCAAGAACATATTTTGCTTTAGGATCAGCATTAGTTGCTTGCTCCGAGCAACATAATACTTTATCTTCCATTTTTATTTGACCAGAACAAGTATTAGATTGCAACGCATTTTCATTATGATTTGTAGTTTCGCCCGAGTTCTGGGTGTCATAGGAAATTGTAATTGTGTTTTTCAACTCTTTCACAGTGCACGCCATTCTGTTTCCTAGCTTTTCATTACTAAAAGTAGACAAGGTTTTACTTTCCTTTAATTTCTTGAGACTCTCTTTATTATTTTCCTTATCTGAATTAATCATCATATTTTCTGAGTCTTTGTCAGCGCAATTAAACATCTTACGTCGAATGTTTGATTTTTTGTGATTTTCTGACAATGTCGTTTCGGAAGCTGAGCCTTGTCTTAAGACAGGCACAACAACATTATTGGTGCAATCTTCTAAAATGAACTCTTTTCTTGAACAATCCCCATTGAAAGTAATTTCTGGTTGCTTCCCCTTGGTTGTATTTGAGTTTTGCTGTTGCGCGTGTGATTCGGTATTTATTTTAGGAACTGTTTCAACACTTTGGTGAAATTTTGTAGTGTCTGAAAAACCATTTTCAGAGGTAACGCTACTAGCAGCTATTCCGGGTTTTTTCAAAGTTATTTTGGAGGTGACAAAATCATCTGGAAGTTGACCACGAACAGTTCGAGGGTTACGAGCCCTGTCTAATTTGGAAAAGAAATCTTGAGTAGTTGTAGGCAATGGCATTTTATCCGAGAGTATTAAAAGATCAAAAAGTGGTTTAAGCAAAACTTTCCTGAACAAAAAGTTTATACTTTCTCTTGATTTGGACGCGTAATATGTTACTCATTTGGTGATCCTATTTCCGATTAGTAGTTTACCAAAAATAGGACTTTCACTCGTTTCTATATAAAACAATTATTTATTGACATGAATTTTTATAATAAAAGAATTGCTAGCCTCAAAAAACTTGCTATAAGTATATTTTTTTTTAATAGATAATGGATATTTAAATAAATCAAAAGGATTTTTTTTACCAATCCAATATGGGGGAGAAATTTATGAAGCTTGGCCATAAAAATCTAATTTAAAATGAGATTCATGAACCAAGGTATTATTACAATGGCCAGTTATTCTCGTTGATATTGATCGATGCAATAAAACAGCAGAAACCGAGATCTGCTATGTAATACGTTTGGAATACTACCCATGGACAGGAGTGGGAGTAGCCCAACTCAAAGGAACTACCAAGTCACCTGCAAATTGGATCTGAATGTGGTCAATTGCTTCGTGTAAATCAACCATAGCTTTCGATAACTAGAGTTAAAAATTCATAATTAGGCCATATGTTTTCCTTTTGATACATATGAGCATGTCAAAGAAACGAAAAATTATACCGACCCACTCTATATCCTCTTTTGAAGGAGAATTATTAGACAAGATGACACTTGGTGGTCGGGATTCTTTTATAATAGCTGAATGTGTTAAATTTGAGGAGTTACTTTTCAATAGGTTTGTCGAAGATTTCTTTCTTATTTTCGGCAAAGTACTACTCTTTTCCTGAAGCTTTTGTATTGCTTTAGGATCAAGTTTAATCATACTCATCAAATCTCTAGTTTTTTGATAATTAAATTACCGTTAATTAAAGTTGTTTATATCAAAATTTAAAATATTCAAGACATACTTGTACTCGTTGGCTCGATCAATCGCGTCTTGGTGTTGTAATCGTTCAGTTGGGTGAGTATTTGATATGTCAACCAAATTCCTAAAATCAAAGAGCGAATATGATGAACCAAACTGCGTCCTGTTGTTTTCTGTTAATAAAATGAAGAGTGATTATATCATTAAAATTACTCTGCGGCTCGCTGAACGATCTTTTGCAGAGAGGCTTGTTCACGAGCTAAGTCTGCTGCCACATCGTAACGTTGATAATTCATCCTATTATGCCTAAAATGAAATAAAAAACATCATTTTAGAGTCCAACAAACATCTGAAAAATGACTAAATGAAGTCAAATGGAACAAGGTATGAAATTTACAAAGAGTCACCATAGGCGGAACCAACATCACGTGATAAAAGAGGAGTTTGAGCGTTGGGCTAATAGTTGGGGGGGGGGGGGGGGCGGGGGGAGGGGAGGGTTAAAAGTTTTCGGGAAGCAAAAAAGAAATATTAATTGAGAAAAAAATACCTATATCACCAATAAAGTCCAAGCCATTAATAACACTAAGATACTAAAGGCAACCTTTCCCAAGACCGTACATCCCAAATAAGATTAGCTTGAAAAGCCTAGAAAGTCAAACAAACCTTTGATCCATCAACCGCTTCTTTGCTTCCGCAACAACCACCCATTTCTATTCTTTATTCTCTTTTTTTCTGTTTAGTAAGGGCTTTTGAAGAGCTTTATAGGAATAAAGTGTAAAAATAGGGAGGAAGGGAAACTAAATCAATAAGTTTCGTAAAGTGGGTTCGGGAAAAGAAAGTGAAGAAAGCCTTTGGCTTTTCGAGGTGAGGTAATAAAGCAAGAAAAACTGATACTATTGGTATTTATATTATGCCTCATAGTTAGTGACGTGTAACACAAGGTAAATCATTTTTTTGTCATACTCTCCCAGAATTAGCATGTAGGCTTTAAAAAAAGTAAAATGTCAAAAATATACTAACTGAATAACATTTAGTTCAATGATGGGATCAAAATTTTTATAGTGTTATCATAATTATCGCCCAATGAACAGTTTTGTTAGATCTAGCTGAATGGTTAAAAATCCTGATCATCGTGAGTTAGAGTAATCAATCCCATCAATACCGAAATATTTTTTTGGCGTTAATGCAATCATAGTAATTAAAGAGGACGGTAAAAAGTTTCTTTTTTTGGATATCAGCGAAATTGCATCAAAACCACCACTATTTTCCCCTTCTCTATAAGGAGGTTCTAGTTTACTTTTGAATTGAATTAGAATTTTTCCCCTTTTTCTGCTTCTAAATTTGATTTTCCAAATCTTTTCATTGTATGTTCATCGATTCCTTTTTAATCGTTATCGGTTTCTTTGGATAAAAAACCAAAGTTCTTAATTTTTAGAGATTTTATCAATCAGTCAAATTTATTTATTATCAAAAAATAACAATTAATAGAAATAAATAGAATATTTTATGTCTTGAAATTTTTATAAATGGTTTAGTTTTATAACACTATCATTTGATAAAAAGCATTATCAAATATCTTAATATTAGTTTTAAAGTAAAGAATAATATTTAGGTAGATTGTAAATTTAAATACATTTTAAATATAAAAATTGGTTACAAGATAAAATATGATTTAATATTAAAATTGGCAATTATTATTATTATTATTATTATTATTATTATTATTATTATTATTATTATTATTATAATGTTATATTCATTTTAATAATAAATCTTTAAAATTAAAAAATTTAATTGATTTTATTATATAAAATATAAAATAAATAAAATAAAAAAAATAAACAAAAGATTTTAAATAATAAAAATAAAAATAAAAATAAAAATAAAAAATAAAAAATAAAAATAATTTCAATATATTAAAAAAATAAAATAAAATATTATTATCAAATTATTTAATAATTTTAATTAAATTTACAAATTATATTGTTGATATTTTTCTAGTCATATTATAATTTAAAATATTTTGATATAGTTTTTATATATATAATTTTATTTTTTTTT
>JAAOMT010000304.1:105170-160694 GCA_016748015.1 Geosiphon pyriformis | reverse complement strand
AATTCAGCTTGAGCTCAACTTACTCGACCTTTGTACCAAGCTAACTTGGCTCTTTTAAAGTTCCAGGTAAACAAATCTTTATTTTGAATATACAATTATGTTATTTAAATAGACCAGAATATTTTAATAAAATAGTTTAAATATTTATTTATTAATTACTAAAAAACAAAAAGAAATTTGTTAATGTAAATAATATAATTGTGTGTTTATGAGTATTATAAAAACAGTTCTTTGTTAACTTTTAAATCTATTTTATTCATTAAATCATTTAGATTAAAGATAAGAAAATTAGTTTATGTATTTATAATAATATTTTGTAAATAAATGTGGCTTTAATTAAATTAAAAAGAAAATAGAAAAAACAATTTAACTTTCAATAATAATACTGTTTTGTCAAATTGTAAAAAAATGATTAAAAATGATTAAAAAATGCGATATTTTTAAAATTTATAAATTTGCAAAAGCCAATATATATCATATTTTATGTTTTAAATTTAGTTAACTAAACTTATTTTTTTGTTTAAATCTAAGTAATTTTGTATAGTATAGTCTTAATTGAGTAAAATTATAAAAAATACACAATTTATATCGGTATTTAACCATTATTAATAAATACATGTATAAAATTATATCAAAATATTTCAAAATTTAACCAATAATTTTGGAGCTAAACTTTAACAATTTAAGTTTAATAATTAAGATATCAATAGCTATAATTCAATTGAAATTAATCTAACATTTTTTGAAAAATAAGAAACTTGCTCTTATAATTTTTTAAATAAACAAATATTAAAATTATAACAGCTGTATTATTATTATTACCAATTGCAAATTATTCTCTCTATTTTTGGATTTTTTTGAAAAAATTAACAATGATTTTAAGACCAATTATATTAATTTACATTCTACTTTTATTCATTATTTTTAGTCTTTAGATATTTTTAAGAATAAATACTTTTATTTTATTTTATTTAGTCAATTATCCATAAACAGAGGGAGGCTAAAGCAGAGTATATTTTACATAATGCCAATTGCTAATGTATAATTACATTACAAGAGAGATATATGGTTAATCAATGATTTATGAAAACATGTATTTTATTGGTTGATTTTTTTAAAGAGCTTTTCGTGTTTTTTTTCATGTTTTTTATTTGACAAATTTTCACACATTTTTTTTGACAAATTTTCACAACAAATTTCCACTTTTTTTTTCAATAAGCTTTACACCGGTTTTTTTAACGAGTTTTACTGCTTTTTGATGAGTTTTAATCGTGTTTTTAAATTTAATAATAAACACTCCTAAGCCTAACACCTATATAAGCCCTAACTTTACCCTAACAACAAGTTGAAATGCTCTGAAATTTTTTGAACCTTGGTCAAAGAAGAAGCAGTTAAGTATTACTCTCTGGTATTTATTGTTAATACTGTCAAGAAATATGCTAATATATTAAGTCTTGGTAATTCTGCTCAAAATTTAAGACAAAAAAAAGTCGCAAACATCAAATATAAACTTTGTAGACCTATAGAAACTTATTTTATTGGTATTACTAAATTAGAACAAGACATTTTGGAGATTATATCATATCTAAGTAATCAAAAATATTATACTAAATGGTATTGTATTTCTCACCAGTTTTTGAGGTATTTTCCAGCAGTTTACCCAAGACGTTGTTTTTATACATCCCAAAAACTTTGGTGTCATAGATGGTTAACTCTAATAGATTTTACACACAAAACCAATAAACATAATTGGCATCTTTTTACATTATATGTTCGGGACGGATATGAATGTTGAAATATTGGTGCACATTTTTTGTGTACAATAAAGATAATAAAACTATTACTGTAACATTATAAATCATTAAAAAAAAGTGTTTTTAGTGAATTCTTTAGTATTTTCTTTTAGATCAAAGTAGTATTAAACAAGTTTTTTTTGGTCTTTCTAGTAAGCAAAAGTTTAAAATATTTCTCTGTACTGTTTATGTCATGGAAACATAGATATTAAAAATTTATGATAAAAAAACTTGTAAAACTATGGTTTTGGCAATACACAAAGGAACAAAAATTGGCTGTAAACTATTTTAAAATGCTAATAATTTTTGTTTATTTTCTACTATCACTATATATATTAAAAAAAATTAATACAAAAAACATTTATTAGTGAACTTTTTGAACACATATTAGAGAACCGTCCAATATCAGAGCTATTTATGCTTATTTGTAAATTTTAGCAGCAAGATCACGATATTTTCCTGTAGCACTCTCTAATAATTGGATTAAAAAAAGAAAATAATACCATTATCTTCATTAAACCTAATACTTTACCTAAAATTTTTGAGATTATTCTTAGGCAAGAATTTTTATTTGCTTGAAAGTATTTTAGCAAATATAAATTTATTTGTAAGCTTAATATTTTAATAATATATTTTTTACCAAAAATAACTTTTATTTTTTGTAATTGGTTTTTCTTGTTTTTGAATTTTAGATAAATAATGATAGCTTGTAATTTTGTAAAATAAATATGTTTATTTAACCAATTGTAATTAGCAATTTTTATAAGTACTTAAAAGTTAAAATTAGTTATCTTAATTAAATATATAAAAATATATGTTTAATTTATTTGGTTTTAGATGTTTGTAATAATATATTTTGTTTAAAATTATTAAAATTCATATTATTGAAAATTTAATTTTTTGGTTATTTTTGCTTATAAATAAAAAATTCCATCTATTTTTACATTTAATTTTTGTTTTTTTTTTAAATTTTATTAATATTTAACAAATGATTAATAATAAGTTGTATTATTGCTTTGAAAATAGAAAAAAATCTCCTATACTTTAAGAAAATAATATATACAAAATGGTTTATACATATCTAATTATAAATTTATTTCTATTAAATTGTTAATTAAACTTTGAAAACTTTTACAATGCCTTTTAGCAGCAGTAATAATATAAAATTCAAAGTTGAAAGAATAAGATAAAAAAATTTTAGTTTGAATATTTGGAAAATATCGCTTTAAAAGATAACAGTTTCCTTAAAAATTTTCATGAAAAATAATTTTCTTACTAAACTTTAAATATATTCTTTTTAATATTAATTTGAAATATGGTTATTAATAAAAAAATTATAAATATATAATTTAAATTAATATATATGAAGTTCTATTCCAAAATATTAATTATTAATTTATATTAATTAATCCAATAATCAAAAAATATTTGCTCATGCTAATTATTTAATTTTTTTCTGCTATAAATTCTCATAATTTCTTCAAAACTCTTTACCTTATTAGAAATTCTTTAGAAAACTTTATATTATCATTAAAATAAATTAAAACTTGTCTTAGATTTCTAACAGCTCATTGTTTTTTTATTAATTTCTAATATAAATAAAAAAGCATCACTATCTCAAAATTTTATTTGATTAAAAATTTAAATATGGTTGCAATAATTATTTGTTTTGCAAAATGCTATGATTATAAAGTTTTTAATTAGTAAATATTCATAAAATTAAATTCTCACTAATAAACAATATTTGAAATATATATATATATTAAATTTTTTCTTTAAAAAAACTTTTATTTAAGACTAATTTCTTTTTAAATACCTTTAATTTGTAAACTAGGCATTGTTGAACCAATATTATTTAGATTAAGATAGTTTAATGTATTTATTATGAATGCAATATCTGAAAAAACTATTAACACTTTATTTATTAGTTAAAATTGATATTTTAAGTTGTAATATTGGTTTGATTAATTTTTAGTGGCATATGAATTTGATTATCCAATTAATCATAATAAAAAAGATATTAGTTTATATCTAATTTTTTATACTTTTGAATTATTACTTTAGAAGTTATTCAGCTGTTGCTATGGTTTTTATGTATCAAAAAATAAAAAACTGATATAATATAAATTACAGTAATAATATTAAATTTTCTCTGAAAATCAATCTTGAATTATATTGATTATTAAAAAAAACTTATTTTATGAATTTTTAAGGATATAAAAGAGTTTATAGATTATTTATATTTTTTTAAAAATACAATAAAAAAAAATTATATATATCAAGCTTATTTGTTTGTTTATTTGTTTATTTAGAACATTTCATATAAATAATATTAATAAAATACTGAATAATATAATTTTTTATTCTCTTTTTGAAAATATTTTTCCTATAATACTAGATTAAATTTTAATTAAATCTAATTTATAAACAAATCGATTATATATTATTTTTTGTTATATTAAAAATTATTGATTAGCTTAAAACTTTTTAAATTACAACTTTATTTATCATAATATATTTTAAAAATAGCACTCTTTTCTTCTTAATAATTTTTTTCAATATGCTAACAAAAACGTTTTTTTTGGATTTAACTTTAAAAGTATTTTCAAAAGAGTTATTACCAAGAAAATAGAGTGTTAAACATATAGTAATACTTATGGTTAATAAAATATTATAATTAAATTAACTTATTATTTTCTTGCTGCAGATACCCAATCAAAATAGGGAGCTCATCTTTAAAGAAATTTTTATATTAAAAAAAAGCTTGCTTTTAAAAGTTCAGACTTAGTATTTATAAAAGTTACTATAATATATTTAACAAAATAATATTTAAAGTAATTTTATACAAAGTTTAAAAGAAAAAAAGTTCACAATAGTTGATATTATTTATAGTTTAAGTGTATTATTATAGAAATTGACAAAACAAATATTTTCTATTTACGATTATTCTCATAATGTTATTTTGATAATAGCTATTCTTAATATTAAAAAATTCAAATAATCTTCTTTTTTATTGCATCTTGTATTAATAAGTTTATTGAAAAGTATTATAATTCCAATCTATTGAATAGCTCAAATGCTAAGATGTATTATAAAAAACCTAAAATTGAAAACTACAATTTAATTATTTAGAAAACAAAGCAAATATTAACACTAATAAAATGATGAATATATTGCATTTTAAGTTTCCAGAAAAGTAAAATATAAAATAGTTCATATATCTGCTTTTATTAAATAATTCTTGAATTAATTAATTAATTAATATATTTAGTTTTCAACAAATCTAGTGTATTAAAAAGTTAATAAATTTTATAGAATTATTTAATGCTTTTTTTACTATTTAATATAGTTATTTTAAATTTTTAATAAATAAATAATTAGTTGAATCATTTTTTTAAATTTAATTTGAGAAAAACTTCTTTTTAAAAATATTTTTAATATTATTTGGAAATTGCTAAATTAATCTACTTTTTTTGCTAAATCAACTTATCCCCAATATGTAATATTATTTATTTCATAGTTTTATATTCAACTATATATAGAAACATATTAATAAGTTTATAATTAAAGAGCTTTAGAATAAATTAAATAAGTTTTCTTTTGATTTTACAAGTAATTACATTTTTTTATAAAATTACATATAATGTTACCACTTCCAAAAACATTATATAACTCTTGTAAGATAATGATACAAAGTCTTAACACCTTTATATACTCCCAAAAATATGTAGTTACAAAACAATACTCTGTTGTTAATAATACTTATATTATTTTCAAATATAATCGGAGAAATGAATATAATACTTCTAAAAAACTTTTATTAAAAGATCAACAATAAAAAACAGCAATTTGATTAACAAACTGCTTTTTTGCTGTATATAGATGATTACTCAAAGCTAATAAATACTGGTATTTAACAGTTTATAATGTTGAACATAATCATAAACCATTTGATAATATTGCTAGACATTCCACTATTTAATAACTTAAATCCAAACAGAAAGTATTAGTTTTATAAATGTTAAGTGTAAGTATTATGTCAAAGACAATTTAAACAACATTATGACAGAAAAATTTTAAACAACATGCAATTTCAAAGACTATTTATAATGAACAGACACATTTTCGAAAAATAGACTCAATTAATTCAGATTTCTACCACATTTCTTGTAATTAAAAATTCTTTTAATCAACGAACTCGAAAATGTCTTTTAAGTGTTTTAAGTCACTTTAAACAAAATATTGCTTATCAAGAATCATTTATTTAACGAAATTTATCCCAATTTGAAATTTTTGAAAATATTTCTTTTTAAATTCAAGTATGCAAATATAAAATTTGTAAGAAATAAGGCCATAATATTTAGACCTGTCCATAATAAAATGTTTTTAATTATAAAACACTATAATTATTTAAGACATAATAAAAAATTAAATATATAATTTATATTCAATTATATAAGAAAAAGCTATTTTTTATTTTAATTAAACTAATTTTCTATATATATATATATATATATTAATATTACATATTGCAAATGAATCGATTTAGCAATTCTCTAACTTAATTTTAAAATATTGTTTAAATAAGAATAATATATATAAATAAGTTTTTTAATTATTAAAAAAAACTTTTATTATAAACAAAATATTAAAAAATAGATTATATATTTTGTAAACCAATAAAAAACAATTTTTTATAATTAATTTGTACATTATATTAGATTTAAAAAATATTACAAATAATTTAATTAATTGTCTGTTGTAATAATATTAGCTTAATAATTAACAAAAAATCAAAAATAAATAAATATATTATTTTAAAAACTAAAATATTATTAATATTTATAAACAATTATTTTATAAATCAAAACATTTTAAAACGTTCTTAATATTTTTTATAATTTTTTTAAGATTTTTATTTAAATATTTAAAGTTGTTTTTTAAAAATTTTAAACACTTTTAAAGTTTTAATTATTTTTTATATAACAAGTTTTTATTAATAAAAAAAATTATTTAAGTATTTTTTCAAGTGTATTGAAAAATTATATTAGTTTAATTATTGTGTATTTAATCATATACTATTCAATTTATTATTAGTTTATTTATTTTAATAACTGTTTTTTGGTTTTAAAAACAATATATATATATATTATATTAATTATTATGGTTTGATTTTCAATAGTTAAAGTAGTATTTAAATAATTAATGATTTAGTTTATATATGGTTAGATATTTTAAAAATCTTAACTATTATTAAAGAAGTCAAAATTTTATATAAAAATTTAATTTTTTGAATTTAAAACTTATTTGATCTTAATTTTTATATATTTTATTAACAAAAAATATTAACAAATTATTTTATTAGAAAATACAATTAATTAAATAATATTGTTTTATAAAAGCTTAATTTTTTAAAAAAAATATTATTATAATTGAGGTTTATAGTTTTTATTGATTATTATATAAATTAACTATTTTAGTTTTAAATAATATTATTAATTTAATAAAAAAAATAATTATTTATTAGATTTTATTGTATTTTATTATTTATTTTTACATATTTTATTTTTTTGATTTTTATAATTAAAATTAATTTATAAAATTATTATTATTATTATTAGCTTATTATTTAAACTTATTATAATATTAAATTTTATTTTATTTATTTTTTTAATTTAAAAATTGGTTTTTTATTAATTATTAAGTTAAAATTATTTAGTTTATGTTATATATTTTTTTAATTAAGCTTATTTTAAAAACAATTTTAGATATAAAATGACAATATAAATTAAATAATATTTTTAATTATTTTAATAAATTATCTTTAAATTTGAAAGTTAAAATAATGAAATTTATAATTGAATAATAGCTTATTAATTTAAAACTTTTTAAAAACCATTATTACTCATAAAGTAAAACAAAAATAATAATAGAAAAATATAATATAAATAGCCAATAGCAAAATATAAAATTATTAAAATATATAATATTAAAAATTTCAAGAATATTAACAAAAATGCCAAAAATTTCGGAAATATCAAGAATTTCAGTAATAATTTAAAGAAATTTGGGAATTTCAAGAATTTTATATTATAAAAATTTATGTATATATAACAGTAGTGTTAAAAACTAAAAAAATAGATAAGTTAAATTAAAGACAAATTTAATTTATATTTTATCATGTAGTTTTTACAGTTAGCAATTTAATATTTGAAATTTATAATTATTTTAATAAAATTTATTAAAATATATTATCTAATTACAACTTTATAAGTTTATATTTATCTTATTAAAATTCAATTATTTTTCTATTAATACAAATAGTATTAACATAATATTATTAACAATACTAAAACAATAATTCTTAATTATAATTATTAATAGAATACTAATATTTATTTTATTTTTTATTTTATTTTTTGTTATGTTTTGTGTTTATTAATTGATTAAAAAAAACACTAAAATTATAATATTAAAAATTGTTTAATAAAAAATGTTAAAAAAAAACATAAAATATAGTCAAAAGAATTAAAATTACTTATTAAAAGAGCAAAATAATTTGATTACTATACAAAAAAATTAAATACTAAGTATTATTAATCATTACATTAAATTTTTATCTATTATACAAAAATTTTTAACCTAAATTTTAAAAAAAAATCTTCAGATCTATTATTAATTATATTAAGCACCAAATTATAAAAAATTTATAAATTTAAAAATTATTTATAATATTATAAACAAAAAAATTATTAAATTGTTTTTATCTTTTGAATTTAATACTTAATATGATATTATAAACAATATTTGTTAATTTTTAACGCAATTTGAACAATTTTTAAATAATAAAACATAATTTTTTTATTTTTATTTAAAGATAATATTTAAAATTTAATTAAAAATTTTTTTAAAAATTAGGATTGTAAATTAATATAATAATAAACATAAATTTTATTTTTTGACAAAAAATTGAAACTGATTCATTTATGTTTTATAGTTTTTTGATTTTAAAAAATAATATAATATTAAATATAACTGTTAAATTAATTCAAAAAATTAATAAATATATTTATAATAAATCTAGTATAACTTTTAAAATTATTAGTTTAAACTGTTTAAGCAAATTAAAAATTTTAAATACCTTAGTATTAATTCGGTTTTAATTAATAATAGCAGTTTTAATACAATTAAAAACTCTAAAATCAAGATTTTATTTATGTAAAATTATTAGTCATATATTATAAAATATAACAATTTTTAATGTTTTTTTTAAATTTCAAAAATAATAACTAATAAAATAATTTAGATTAAATTAATTTTTTTTTAGTCAAAATAATTAAATATTAGTTTTTAAACTTATAATTATACTTTTTTAAAATAAAAATGTAATATAAAAAAAAATTTTTATTTAGTTTTAATTAATTAATAATAATACTAAAATACAAAATCTAAATAGCAAATTATCTGGTTATATTAAATTAAAAAAAACTAATATTAATTTAAATTTAGTTTAAATAAAAAATCTGTTAAATAAAAGTTTAATTTCTATTTAATAGTTAAAAACATAATAAAAATTTCAGTTTATATTATTTTTGAATAAGTTATAATAAATTTTTAGTTTAAATAGATTTATGAAATTACTTAATTTTAGAAAAAAAGCTAAAAATCAACAAATATTTTTATTAAATATCTTTAATAGACAATAACAATATTACTTTTCTAATTTACAAAGCTAAAATAGTTAGATATTTTATAAACTTTATTTATAATATTAACTTTTTAGTTGATTAATATGTATAATAACAAAAAAAGATTTAGATATTATAAAAATTTGAATTAAATAATTTATAATAAATCAAAATTAACATAAATAATATTACCAATTGAAATTTGAGATATTATTTATCATAAAATATTCTTATAGTTTTTATTATTAATTTGTATATATTATTATTTTAATTTATTACTTATTATTTTATCAAATTATCTAAATTATTATTTAATTAATAACTTGATAATCAGATCATATTGTTACGGGTTGGAGTAACAAGCTAATGGATAGCAAGAGAGAACAGAATTATAGGGTGATGAAAATAATCAAAAAGAATTCAAATTCAAAGAGTGAATTGAATAAGTATGGATTCAATATGCAAGATCAGTCTTATAAAATATCTTAGTTGCTATTTTTTTCAAGAATAATTGGGGAATTTGAAGGTAGAGGAATAGTCCATACTGTCAACAAATAATCATACTTCATATAATTCTATGCCTTATGTTAGTGCTCTTAGAATTCAATATCAAGTATTAAATGTGTTCTTCAGTCATGTTTTATTCAATAATCTTCAAATGCTGTAATTACACGTTTCAGGAAAAGAGTAGAAAATAACCAACAAGTAATCTTTTATCATTTAAGATGTTCAGATACTTAAAAGTAGGGAAAGAGAAATTAGCAATAAAAGAATGATTGAGATGAAAGTTGTTATTTTATTTCTTTTTTTTCTTTGATTCTTATATACTTTTTTACAGCTAAGAGACTCATCACTTATATAGCTATTGAAAATGGTTAATAACCAGGTCAACAATCAAGTCAATGATCACTATCTAAAAATAGGGTGGCTAATTATGTGACATCAGTGGCTAATACATGTAATAACTAATAAAAACTATGAGTTTCAACTGTAATATCATCCTCTTCAAAGAGATTAAGCTCCGGCAAAATCAAACTATTTATGGGATATTCTAATTGAAGTGTTTTATTTAATTCAAAACTAACTAGTTTGTTGAAATCTTTTGTAGATAAGGTGTATAGAACTTGAGACAAAATAAGCTTTGTATCTAAGAGACCAAATCTTTGTATAAGAGTTTTGGCTCTTTTTGCAATAGTCAAAACTCTTGGGACATCTAATTATACAATGTTCAAAATTTCCACTTGTATCTCAGAAGTTGTTTTTTTCATGAGCTTCATGTCTTTTATGATTTTACCAAGATAACCATAGAGCTCTAGTTGTCTTTTATATGACAAGTTTTTGTCTATGAGCAAGATTTCTTTAATTGTTTTTCCAATTGTGATGGAAAGTACAAGTATCACTGCTGTTATGCTTTCCAGCAGATATTTATTCATTTTACTACCAATTCTTTCTCTTCTGGTAGTGGTTTTCTTTGGTCTGATGACAGTATGTGTTCCACTGTTGTCAGTTATTGTGGTCTGTTTTCCAATAGTCAGAGTAGCATTTGGATAGTTTTTGATCCAATACTTATGGAAAGTATAGAAAGTGTTTTGAATGTTTTGATCCAGAAAATAATTGTTCATGTTGATTGAAGATACCTCTGTTTTGGGAATGGTGCATTTATTTATATCTGATTTTTGCTAATTTTTTGGGTTGGTATTATCACAACAGGTAATCAATCAGGTCATTTGTAATACTTCTTGAGTTATGTGCCATGAACAGGATGATTATTAAAGATTGTTTCAGATTGATCTTGAAGAATATAAGAATCATTGTTCAGAACTTTGTTGACTATAAAAGGTTTTTTTTACTGGCTAGAGAATTTATCACCATAGATATTGTCTCTGTCTGAATGGTATTCCAAAACCAAGTCACCAACACTTAAGGAAAGTGTTTTATAAGTTTTTTTTTTCTTAAGCTTTTTTTGGAACTGTTTTATTTTTTTAAAGGCAATTATCCGTGCCTCTATCAATGAGTCAAGAATGGTATTAAGTCTTCTTTGCAAAATGTCTTTGTAATTCCCTATTGTAATCTTTTCAAAGGGTATTGTTTCAATATCAGTTTCTATTGGTAGTGTTGCTATGCATCCATAGAGCAGATAAAAAGATTCATAACTTGTTATGTCATGATTCACAGTTCTATAAGCAAACAAAGCTAAAGACAGTATTTTGTCCCATAAGTTTGTTTTTTCACTGGTTTTGGCTAGGGTTTCACATAATGTTCTATTGAAATGTTCCACTAGGCCATTTGTTTGGAGGTAATAAGGGAAGAAAAGTTTGTGACATATTTTCATTTTTCTACAAAGTTTTTCAACTAATGTACTGAGAAAAGCTTTTTCTCTATCAGATAATAGTTCTTTGGGGCAGCCATAGTGACAAATAATATCTTCATAAATGAAATTGGCTATTGAGACTGCTGTTTGATTTGGAATGGCTTTTGCTTCTACCCACTTTGTAAGATAGTTGGTAGCTGTGATAATGTATCTGTTTCTATCAGGAGTTACTGTTAAGGGTCCAATAACATTTATACCAATTCTGTCAAATGGTTGACCAACAAAAATTAGATGGATATCTTCTTTGTGATTGGGTTTTCCTCTTTTTTGGCAGGTATCACAGATTTTGATGTACTCAGCAATGTCTTTTCCCAAGGTAGGCCAATAATAGCAAGCTAGAGTTTTCTGAATTGTTTTTGTTTTTTCAAAGTGTCCAGCTAATGGATCAGTGTACATGTTATAGATCACAATTTCTCTTTCTTCAAATCTTATAACTCTCTGAGGGTGGTCAGAATCTTTTCTGTTTCTTTTGTATAACTGGTTCTGGTAAATCAAATAGAAATTTGATTGTTTGCACAAATGTTTTCTTTGCTGTCGAGTGTAATTTGGTGGGTATTGTCCTTTACCCAAAAATTCTATTAAGTTAGAATAGTTGTCCAAGTCTATTATTGTGTTTGGTTAAGAGAGAGTTACTAATAATTATGTTGGTTTGGTTTAAGAGGGTTTTATTATCACTGAATAATAAGTCTTAAGAGAGCGTTGGCGTTTTGATGATTTGCTCCTTTGCGATGTTGAATATTATAGTCAAATTCATCCAAGTGGAGTATCCAGTGAGTTATCCATTTATGTTCTAGCTTCTTTTTGTTGTGCAGCCAAACCAAGACTTAATGATCTATTACTACCAGGAACTTGGCACCAAGAAGATATTTGTTCCAATAACTAGTAGCCCAAACTACTGCTAAGCATTCTTGCTCAGTTACTGAGTAGTTCTGTTCTGCTGGAGAGAGGGTCCTACTGGCATAGGCTATGGCATGTTTTTTGCCATCTTCATTTTTCTGAGAGAGTACAGCACCAAGTCTATAACCAGATGTATTAGTATAGAGGATAAAAGATCGATCTAGATCAGGTTGCTTGAGAATAGGTTTTGTAACCAATTTTTCTTTGAGAGTTTCAAATGCTTTCTGCTGATGTATACTCCAATAATAATTGACATTTTTTCTGAGTAGCTGATTAAGTGGAGAGGCAATTTTGGAGAAATCTTTAACAAATTTCTGATAATAAGAAGCCAAACCAAGGAAAGAGCATAATTCATAAATATTTATTGGCTGTCTAATGTTCTGAACTTTTTCAATCTTGGCTGGGTCAAGAAAGATTCCATCTTTTGTAATAAGATGGCCAAGAAACTGGGTGGATTGTCATCCAAAGAAAGATTTGATTAGATTGATCTTGAGGCCAGCATTTCTAAGGAGGTCAAAAATCTTTTGCAAATGTTCAATGTATTCATTCCAGATTTTTGAGTACACCATTATGTCGTCCAAATAAATCAGAACAAAGTTTTTTTTCACTAATTCGAATATTTTGTCCATTAGGCATTGAAATGTGAAAAGGGCATTGGTAAGACCAAAAGACATAACTGTAAATTCATAAGTGCCATACTTGGTGATGAAGGCAGTTTTCTTTCTGCTTTCTGGATTCATCTCTACTTGCCAGAATCTAGCAGTTAGATCAATGGTTGAAAAGAAAGCAGCATCTTTAAATTGGTCTAACATTGCATTAATCTTGGGGAGTGGATACATATCTTTTTCAGTAATGACATTTAATTGGCAATAATCAACACAGAAGTGTAAGGTTCCTTCTTTCTTGAATACCACTACAACTGAAAAAGCCCATTCACTCTTGGTTTTTTGTATGAATCCAAGATTTTTCATCTGGTTTATCTCTTTCTTAATGAACTCATCATTATGGCAATTGGATTAATAAGGCTCAGATAGATGGGGCGAATTTCTCTGGTGGTAATAGTATGTTGTATCACATAAGTTCGTCCTGTTGTGTCACCTTTTTTTGAGATAACTGGGCTATTTCTGGCCAACAGATTTTCAATATCTATTTTTCTTTTTTCTGGAAAGAGTTCTCTTTGTTCTACAACTAGTGATTGGATTTCAGGTAGTTCATTTTCAAAGAACTTCTGTACTTCTTTTAGTTCTTTTCTGGGTATTAGACTGATGGGTTCCCAATCTTTGTAATAGATCAGGCAGGATTTGCATTTATCATTTGGAGAATACAAGGGTTGGTTGCACCAACATCGGGCACAAAGACCATACCACCAATATCTGTACTTGGCTTTCTTGCCAGGCTTTTGATCAAAGGTTCTTCTAAGGATATCATAGTAGGGCCAGCAGATTAGCTTGCCATTTACAATTATTCCTTCTCTATCAGCTTTAACATTGTCTAGTGGCTTACCATTGCTGGTAAAAGTGGTATAGGCAAGTTCAGCAGTTTCTTCTTGTTCTTTTTGCTCTTCTTTTTCATTACTCTCTTTATCATTTGATTTTTCTGATTGTTTTTCTTTCTGGTTCTGCTTTGGTGCTAGAAGGGTTGTCCAGTAGCAACACTTAACCACAATGGGTTTCTCGCTACATCTTATGATTAGCTCACAAAGTTTATAGTCAAGTAAGGCTTTTGCTTTTTTGAGCCACTTATTGCCAACAATAATGGTGTATTTTTTAGCTTCAGAAACTTCCATGTCAGTTTCAATGTTGATGTTATTGATATGAACAGGAACAGCTTTGGCAATGCCCAGATCTTTCTTCTTATCACCATGTACATTGGTCATTGGTCAAGTAAAGGGTTTATCAATCTTTCTGCCAATTGCTTCAAAAAAGTGTTTGGCAATTACACTAACAGATGATCCACTGTCTAGGATTAAATCAATAAAGTAGCCAGTTACTTGGGCTTTGCAAATCAGAGGCATGACATTGCTGTTGTTAGCAAGTTCAGCTTGTCAAAAGCACTTATTGGTCTTTGGTGTTTTCTTCTTTGAGATTAATGATTTGTGAAAATCTTTTCTGAATTGTGGATGGGTCATTAACTGACCAAAGATAATGTGTGCAAGAGTTTCTATGAGATCTTTGACAACAGAATAGGGTTCAGATTTTTGTACAATCTCTGGGGGTTCTAATTTTGGTGGCTCATTGTTATTAGCAGTTAATATTGAAGGTTTGTTTGGGTCTAGAACGAAATCAACCTTGGCTTTTTTCTTCTTTCTGGTTGATTCAGAAGTGTTGATTGCTAATTCATTTATGATTATTATTAGTTAGATTTAAAGTGAAAAAGAGATTTTTTTCTGGTTAGCTTGCATTTTCACTCTTTGGAGGTGTACCTACCAGTTTAAAGGCTAATAAACTGTGGTTTCAACTAAGGGATCCTTTTCAAAGAAATTAATGTTTGCATAATTGGGTCTTTGATTAGGAGTATTGTTGTTGTTAGTTCTGTTGTTTTGGTTGTCATTGTTTCTAGGAACTGGAGAAGACAAAGGAAGATTGTTGCAATTTCTTGAAAAATGTCCAGTTAATCCACACTGATAACATATAGATGGGCCACAATTTTGCTGTCTTTGATATGGTGGTTGCTGAGGCTGATTGAAGCATGGCTCATATCTGGGTCTTTGGGGTTGTTGGTTTTCTCTGACTGCTTGAACTAAGGGTTCTAATAACCAGACAAGATTAGCAGTGAGGCTATCTATCAATTGTTTATTTGGATCTGGTGTTTGGGCAGCAAAAGAGGTAGCAGTTATTTGTGAAGCAGGAGCCATAATAGAAGCAAGAGCAAAAACTGGAAGTGTAGATCTCAGATGCATTCTTTAATTGTCTTTAATTCTTTGGGCAAGTTCAATGACTATTGTTACAGGTGATTATTTGGGGTGTCGAGTAAATAACAAACTCGTAATTTGGTGCTTAAAGTGATTGGTGACAATGATAATCTGAAGGTATTTTATCTGAAGGTTTTTCAATAGAGTTCTTTATATAATGGATAAAAATTCAATGATAACAGTTTATCAGTAGTTTCTTGAAATTGTAGTTTCGTCGATTGCTTGCTTAACTTGATGGTTGATGATTTTTCTGGTATGATATCTTCTGTAAGTGTATACCAGTGCTGTTTCTTAATGTCAGTTCCTCCATAAATCCTCCAAGAGTAAATATTGTTTAAGCAAGTTTATTCCTTCATAAGTCCTCCAAGAGTAAATATTGTTTAAGCAAGTTTATTCCTTTATAAGTCCTCCAAGAGTAAATTTTTTAATCAAGTTAGTAGACAACAAAGAAAATAAAAAAAAGATAAAAAAAAAAATAAGAAATAAGCCAAGGCAATTTACAAGTTAGTATTCCATCAATAGCCATGATCAAGAGCTATTGTTCCAATATAGTTAAGTATTAGTTATTATCAACATGAAGTGTTGATAGTGAAGAATGAATTTGATATAGTGAATAATTATTTATTTGAGGATTGTAGTAACTAAGCTAAGAATTCTTGGTGTTTTTTTCTGTCTTTTTTGTTCTAATACTACTACTATATATACATATTTGAAATTCCTCAATTCTTCAATTCCTTGCAACAGGAATCCTGGAATTTTGCGATTCCTGATGAGAAGAATTCTGGAATTCTGGAATCCTGTGATTCCTCACCAGAGAATCCTGAAATTTCTGGAATTCTGTAATTCTTCTGAGAGGAATCCTGGAATTCCACATTTACTATGTTTATTTCTAATTGGCTAATCTCTACTTGCTAATAATAATATACTTTTTTTATTCTATGAGTAATATTATTCCCTCCTTTTAATATTGAGCTCTGTCAAAATCTAACCCTTTTAATTTCCTCTCTTGAATTATTTCTTAAACTTTTTTTTCAAGTATTACTTGTGTTATTTGAGTTTGTAGTTCTTCAAATTGGGTGTTGGTCATTTTCCCCAATTGATTACTCATAACTGTATCCATTGTTGTGTTGAGTAAGATTTCTGGTTGGTCTTGAAATCCTATATATAGCCAGTAAATGGCTCGAGCTTGTGTGATTAGATTGTTTTTTCCCACAAATTGTTCTAGTTGTCTTAGTATTGTTGCATCAAATAACCATTTTGTTTTGTCGATGTACAAATTCTGGATATTTACGTGTTGTCCCAAGTAAAAATGACAATAGTTTTTTGGAAATTGTTGCATCTACCAAGTCCAAGTTTCTTCAGTAAGTTCTTGGTGTAATCTGACTATTTGTTGTTCTTTCATGACCAATTTTATCTTGGTCATAATCTTGTCAACAACATTTTTGAGTTTTCTCTATACTTTGTATTGTGGTGTTCTTGCAGTACTTTTGTATTGAATAGTTTGTTAATTGATTGTAATTTCTATCTTCTGGTGTTAGATTAATTGAAAAATTTGTTGTGCTAATGAATAGATGTTGTTAGTAATTTCTATTTTTCTGTATTTTTCCATCACATTGACCATGTCTTTATATATTCTTTCTATTGATCAATTGGATGTGTTGTTATCAATAATAATGATTGGTTCCAGATCTTGTAGAATCTCATCTGGTTGGACTAGTATTCTCTGTACTTCCAGTTGTGGAATATTACTGGTAGATGATGATGCTATATGGTGGTATGATTTCAGTTGATTTCCATGTGCTGCTTTGGTCAAGATTTTGTTATTTAATCTTAATTTGTAAGCTCTATTTCTTAGAATTTCTTCTATGTGAAATGGTCTGTCCCATTTGGGGTTAAATTTTCCACTCCATTGTTTTTCTACTTTGGTATGATGTAGTAGTACTTTGTTTCTAATCTTGAATTCAACTGGTTTATTTGGTAGTTGGTTATCATGTCTTTCTTTTTGTTTCTTTTGTGCCTTTTGTATGTTATTAGCTGCTCTTTGTTGTTTGTTTTCTAATGTTTCCATTAAGTCATATGTTTTTCTCAACAATGTGTTTTTGAAATTTTCTTCTGTTATTGGTTCAGTTGGGTATGTGCTGACTTCTATTTCCACTGGTAGTGTTGCTGTTCTACCATATACTAATTCAAATGGTGTTGTTTGTGTAGTATCTTGCTTCATTGTCCAAGAAGCAAATAGTACTGATAGTATCAACAAATCTCAATTGTTCTGGTTTTCTTGGCTGAGCTTAGCTATTGCTTTACACAATGTTCTGTTGAATTTTTTGACTAATCCATTGGTTTGTGGATGGTATGATGATGATAATGGTCTCTTAATTCCGAATCTTTGGCTCAATTCTGTTAATGTTCTGTTCACAAAATGCGTTCCTTGGTCTGATAATAATTCTTTTGGACATCCATGTCAACAAATCAAATCCTAATGAATAAATTCGGCAATGGATTCTGCATCCACTCTTTGAATGGCTTTCGCCTCTGGCCATTTAGTGAGATAGTCCATAACTACTGCTATGTATCTGTTTCTTCTACTGGTGATTGTTAATGGTCTAACTAAATCAATTCCAATACAGTCAAATGGTTGTTCCACTTTGATTGTTCTTAATGGTTTACTGAGTCTTGTTCCTCCTCTTCGCTGACAAGCATCACAATTTTGAACATATTAGATGATGTCTGAATACATTAATGGTCAATAGTATCTTTTTTTGGTTCTTTTCATGGTTGCTTCTTTGTGAAAGTGTCCTGCTGTTGGATTTGAGTTCATGTTAAATAATATTGTCTCTTTTTCTGGCTCTGTAATTACTCTGGTTGGTTGATCTAGATCTCTTTTATTTTTCTGATAAAGTATATTTTGGTGAGTGATAAAATATTTTGATTGTTGTTTGATACTCTTTTGTTCTATTTGAGATAAATTTTCCTTAAACTGTTGAGTGTTTATATAATGTTGAAGTTGTTGATATTTTTGTATGTTCATCTTTTGTTATATTTTTGTTGGTATTGTTCTGGTTTTGTTATATTTTTGGGTTTGAGATGTTCTTAGATTTGTCTTATTCACGACAAACCATTGGCATTTCTGTTGTCTTTTCCTTTCTTATAGTGTATAGTATAAGTATATCATAAGAGTGCCATTTTCCATCTGGATTGACAGCCATTATCACATTCTTGCTTTTGAAGTGATGTTAATCCTTTATGATCCGTATATATATCAAACTTTTGGCTCAAGTATTTGTTCCACTTCATAACTGCCCAATAGATTGCTAAGTGTTCTTGTTCTGGTGTTCCATAGTTTTTTTTGGCTGGTGTTAGACCTCAGTTGGCATATGCTACTGGATGTTCTCTGCCGTCCGGTCCTTTCTGAGATAGTACTGCTCCCAATGCTTAGCCGGATGCATCAGTGGTGATGATGAATGGTTTGCTGTGATCTGAATAGATCAGTACTAGAGCTTGAATAAGCTTTCTTTTCAGAATATCAAAAGCTTTTTGTTGACTTTCTGTCCATTCATATTTTGTATTCTTGGTTTGCAGTTGGTTGAGTGGCTGCGCTATCTTAAAAAAGTTCTTGATAAAATGTCAATAGTAACTGGCAAATCCCAAGAATGATTTCAGTTCTGTTATATTGATCAGCACTGGAAAGTTCTTTACTATCTCTATTTTCTCTGGATCCATTTTGATGTTATCTTTGCTGACTATGTGTCTCATGAATTTTAGTTCTGTCTTGTCGAAAAACTACTTTGTTGCATTTAACTTTAGTCTTGCTCTTCTTAGTTTTTTGAACACTTGTTGTAGATGATGTAGATGATCATCAAATGTTTTTGAGAATACATTGGTGTTGTCTAAGTAGACAATAACTGATTTCTATAATAAGCCAGTATATACAATTTCCATTAGCCATTGGAAAGTGGTTGAAGTATTGGTTAAGCCAAATAGCATCACTTCAAATTCAAAATTCCCTTCTCTAGTGGTGAATGCCATTTTTTCTTTGTCAGCTGGATCCATGGCTACTTGCCAGTAACCACTGTTCAAGTCTAATATTGAGAACCATTTGTTCTTGTCAAAAGCATTGAATTATTTCTGTATTTGTGGAGTTAGATAGCTGTCTCCATGAGTTATACTATTGAGTTTCCTGTAGTCTACACAAAATCGGATTTTGCCATTTTTCTTATGGACAAGTACCATTGGTGACAATGTTACTAGACAAAATTAGAGATATTGTTTAGCATGAAATTACTCTTATAAATCTTATCATTAATTAGCATATATTATTGTTTTAAATTATTACTTAGTACATTAGCAAAATGTTTGAAATTATCATTTAATTAATAACCCAATTTGTACATAACACAAATGTAACCTAATTGCAATGATCAATTATGCAATACCCCAAACTATGTAACATTCAAAAAGTTTGCCGAAATTTGTAGAAATTTGCCAAAATAATTGATAGTTCACCAAAATATCTAATAGTTCACAGAAATAACTTGTAGTTTGCCAAAATGTATCTTTAATTCAGCGAAATGGTAGAAAATAACAAAGTTCAAGTTCATAGAATAGTGTTACAACAAGTTGTATAAAAAAAGAGCTTTTCTCTTCGAAAAAATGTATTTTACTTTAGATTTATCACTTAGAACCATTCCTACACACACAAAAAGAAATAAATATCAAATAATTCAAAAAACCAAACTCTTTAAATTATTGTACTTGGAAAATTCTCAAAACCCAACTAACATTTTGAAATTGATTAGCTACCAATTTCAGTAAACTGTTAGTGACTTCAGGCCTGGATAAAAAATGTTTCTCTTGACAAAATTCTATTTCTTTTACATTTCTTTTATTTTTCTTTTTTTTTCTTATTACAATTATTAGGGTAGCCTACAGACAAGATTCCTGTAGAAGAGTTGACTTTTACAGCAAAGTAACTATACATTTTAGTGAGCTTCCAGACAAGCAATTCCTGGGAAAGAGTTGACGTTTACTACAGCATAACTACATAAAGTAACTGGCATGGAATTGGTCATTCCACTTATAAGCCCAGCAAGTTCAAATTATAGAAGATAATTTGAAGATAAATTCAGCTACTGGAGGTTCAACCACATCCAGAAAACATGAATTCACAGCAAACAGATATTAACAACATTTAAGAAAAAAGACCAAAAACCTCTGGTAACAATGACTATGAGTTCATTAATAGTTGGATTAGCCCATTGTTAAGCATTTGGTTTATCTCTTAACAAATAATTTTGTGGCTGGCTGGTGGCACTCTGTATGCTCTTTGTTTAATTGGCATTGTATCTTCAGTCTTAATCTGATGCTGGATGATGTCGGTTCAGCCAAACTTGTTTTCACTGGTGAAGATGTTATTGAACTGATTAAGCAACATCTTGAGCTGCATATGTTGAAGTGGATCTAAGTTTCTCATGTTTATTTGTTTCAATTGTTTTGGTTGGAGCAAATAATATTCACTTCATTTATATATTGTTTGTGATGTAATATCAACATATCCACAAAGCTATGAAAAGTCTGAAATGGTGCTTGGTGGTTGATCTTCTATTTCTGTAGTCAAATATCTGATGGTGGTTCCTTCTGGTGTTATTGTAGATGGGAATTTTTATGTGGTTGTGGCTCTTGGCTAGTATGTGGAAATTAATAAGTTCAATCTCTTCTGATTCACAAAGACTTACTTCTGCTTCAAAAATTTGGTTTTGATTCTTCACCTTCCTCTCTATTTCTACCATGTATTGGTCATATGGTAGAATAGAAATTGTTTGACCAGTTGAGATAAATTCTCCTTGGCCAACAGTTTTTTCTTTTATTATATTGACTGATACATCTATTCTATCTGTAGATCCAAATTCTTGTATCCCTCTTGCTGTTATCCCTAATTCCTCCTTATCTCCCACTGACACTAATTGAGCTATTTTAACCAGAGGTAGAAATATTGCCTGTGCTATTTTTTTATTGGGCTTTATTATATAGGCCTTTTTAGAGTCATTTTGTAGCATGATGATAATATTTTCTACATATTCTATGTCAATTATTCTTCTTTTGATGTTTATCTCTCTTTTCGCTAAGCTATTCCTAGATGCTAGTTGAATTATTGTTGTTGCTAGAATTTCTAGTGCTACTTTTAAATCAATGCAGATGTGCGAATGTGGTTCTAATTTGATGGTCTCTTTTCCTGGATACCTCAGATCAAATCCAGCATCAGTATTATGTATGCATTCTGACATAATACCTTTATTATTGTCATTATACCATTTCAACTCCTGTTTTTTGGAAAGGTCTGGCAGTGCAATGTATTGTTCATATTTTGGGTTGAAGTTTGAATTTGAGTTGGAATCATTGTCATTGTTATTGCCAATTTGAATGGAGCTAGAACCAGTGTTTTTGTTGTCATTGTTGTCAGAGTTTAAATTGGGATTGAATGGTGATTCCGATTTGGATGCACAGCTGCTGATTGGTTCAATTTCCTCTGGGATTGTGTAGATTATGCGTGGTAGTGGATTGTAAATGAGGTCACACTTATTACAATATTGGAAGTCACAGGGAATTAAACAGTGGTCACATAATTGGGTGTTTAGTTGTTTTAAATGCTGCTCCTGCTCTTTTTTTGTGGGTGTTAGATTCTGATAATATTTGTGGAACTTTTCTGGACTGTTTTCCAAGTCTAGAAAAGCATCCAAGTTGAAAACTAAAACAATGTCTGTTGGTTCTGAAGGGTTGTTCTTGATCTCCAAAATTTCACTGGGCAAAACACCTTCCACTTTGGTGTTGGCCATTCACCAGATCTTGTCTTCATTGTGTGAGTATCTTTCTAAGTGAGAAATTGCTTGGTGCCAGACTGCTGTTATGGGTGTGCCATGACTCACCCAGTTACTAATGAAGATTGTATATTGGCACGAAGTGTCACACATTCCTCCTTGACCAGGAATGTTATTCCACATTCCTTTGTCAAGCAGTTGTTTGCTACAAGTGAGACATGGTTCATTGTCCCACTTGCCCTGTTTCTTTGGATAGCCATAGCGTTCTCTATGGCATGACTTACAATAATAGTGGGTTCACATCCAGAGGTCTTTGTCTGGTGCAATCCAGGTTCTCATAGAAAAAAGTTTTTTTCCACAGTCTTTGCACTTGAGTGGTATGTATGGTGGTTGTGGCAGTGGCTCATGAATGAAATATGAACAAGTCCAGCCACTGGTGGTGTCTTTTGTTGATTCAGTTACTTCCAGTATGTTGTTTTTTCTTTTTTTTTCTTTTTTTTTTTCTTCCCAACTTAGTGTAAATGGCAACTTGTTTTGGTTGTTATCAATCCAAGCGCCAATAGTGGTTTTCCATATATGTTCTTCTTTTTGTTTTCCTTTTCTATGGTCGTTTTTGTCTCAGGCGAGTATGGGCAGCAGTTCATTGTGGTTGACATCGGCCCACAAAACCTGATATGCTTCCCATGTTGGTTTCTTTGCTTCCTTCTTAAATTCAATCAGTGGTTGTGAGTTGGTTGGTTTAAAGTGTTCACATACTGCTGGTGCCCAAGTATGTTAACCGTTTTGGCTCAGTTGAAGCTCTTGCATTGTCCAATTGAGTATGGCATTTGTTTTGGATAGCCAATTATTTTTAATAAAGGCTTGGTACTAAGTGGCTTCCATCACAAGGACTTTGATGGATATGATAATGCTGTTTATTTCAATAGGGAAGTCGTCGATTTTGCTTATAAGTGTCTTGGTGGCTCTATCAGCAATTATAATTCAGACACTGGCTGTTCAATTAACTTGGTGACTTAATTGATCCATGAGTTGTCAGGTAATAATGCTGCCTCCTAAACCACTGTCTAATATTAGTTTGATGGAGTGTCCATCAATCTTGACATCTGTGTATATCACAGTGATTGGTTTCTCTTCAAAGGTGGCTCCACTAAATAAAGATGGTTGAGATGGTTTCTCCAGTTCAAATGGAAAAATGGCTGCTAAAGACTTGTTGTTGGTAATAATTGCTGGTAGAATATTGCTGATAAGTTTTTGGGTTGGGTTGGTTTCCGGGTTGTTGGGTATGGCATCTGCTGGGGTAACCAAAAGACTTAAATAGTTCTGGGAATTTGGGTTTTAGGTAACATCAGTGCCTAAATTTCAAGAATGTGATCCTGATGGTGCATTGGAAGAACTGGGGATCAGTTGATAGACAACCATTGCCGATCTCCAGTTTTGTGTAATTCTAGGTCTGGGGTTGCCTGACATCATATTAACTGAATTTTGGGGTGGTGGTTGAATTGATTGGGGTTGATAGATTACTTGTGGCTGCAGTTGATATATTATGGGTGGCTGTGGTTGATATATCGCTGGTGGCTGTGGTTAATAAACTGGAGTCTGATATACTAGTGCTTTATAAATTGGCTGCTGCGTTATTGGCAGGTAAGTGTTTTGGTATTAATCTTGACTTTGATACTAATTTGGGTTTTGAAATCAGTAATTGAGATTTTGATGTTGATTTCCCAATTGTCGGTTATAAGCATTGCAGTTGGCTCTTATGTAACTTTGTTTATCACAGTTGTGGCAAACACATGTTTCCTGCTGCTATGGTTGATTAATTGATGATGATAGATGTGCTTGATTTTGGAAACAATTGGCGTTTTTCTAATTACTGTGTCTTTGGAAAGGTTAATAAATGGACTGATGGTTATTAGCTAAGTATCCCTTGATTTTCTGATTGATGGTATCACTGATTTGCTTCAATTTGGAATCCAAATCAGATGATCCATTTATTACTAAATTTACAGCTTGAGCATAGTTGGCTTCTAGCTTAGCTGATTCAAAATCTTTGGTGTATGTGATTGCGGCTTAAAGGTTGACTGGGTGTAATGGGCATATGTGCTGCAAAATACTATTGTGCAGGCCATGAATAAACTGGTTGAGGATCTGGGGTTCTGTGAAATACATGGCGTTAATGGCTTGAATTTGGTGTAGGACTCTATAAAAGCGTCCTAGGTATGTGGTAACTACTTCAGTATTATTCTGTTTGATTGTGGTGAAAGTATTGGTTAGACAATTAATACTGTTATTGTTGCTAAAATATCCCAGAAAGGCAGTTTTGAATTGTTAGAATGTTTGTGGTCTGGCAGCTAAACTCTAGTACCAAAAATTGGTGGTTTCTTTGAGAAAGTATGGGATCACCTGTAAGGCTCTAGCATTGTCCTAATTGTTTGCTATGATGGCTTTGGAGACATCATTGATCCATGCTTGGGCATCGTCTTCTTTACCGGTAAAGTTGTCTAACTTAGTGATGGGTGCGTAGGCCACTTGGTTTATGTTTGGTTGTTGTTGTGGCTGCTGTAGTGGTTGTTGTTGCAGTGGTGGTTGCTGAGGTGGTCCTTGTAACTGTTGGATTTGTGGATTCAATTGTTGAGGTGACTGCTAAATGGGTTTGACTATTGGATTAATCAGTGGGTAATCGATAACAATATTTGGAGGTAAGTGCTGATTAATGATTTCAAGGTTTGGATTGTTTTGATTCAATAGTGCTTGGATATTCAGAGTTTCAATTTCTGGATTTTCCAAATTTGGGCTTTGCAGAGTTTAAATGTTCAGGGTTATAACTTCCGGATTTTCTAGAATCAGGTTTTGGTAAGTAAATTTCTGATCCTCAGATTCTTTTTTCTCTTGTCCTTTTTGTTTTTCTTCTGATTCTGTTACTTCCCATGGACTTGCAGTTCTGAAATCAGGCTGAAGAGGTGGTGATCAAAATCCTGATAGTGTTGGTGATTGTAATTTAAATCCTTCAAAGTAATCACTAAAAGTTCCCAATAATTCTGCTTTACTTTGTTTACTCTGAAATGGGAATCATCCAAATGTTGATGTTATGTTTGATGTGGACGCATCTATTGATAAGAAGTTAATGGCACTTTTGGGTGTATAATGGTATAATGGCTGAGCTGGTGATTCAACTTTTGTTTTCTTCCAAGTAGGTGGTTGTATTTTTCTGGGTATTACTGCTGGTGTTTACAATCTTCTCTTGCCTTTGTCTGCATAAGTAATAAGAAATTGTTGTTGCATGTATCTTTTAATGGTTTGATTGATTTCCCTAATGATTGGAGTGAAACTGTGATTTCTTGGTAAGCTAGTGTGTTGAAATAATTCTGTATAGAAGTTTTCTCTTACTGACTTGATATTAACGGTTCCTCCTAAACAGTCTGTGATTTTATCATTAACGTAATAGTTGAAGGCTAATTCTGCTGGATAATGGTTGTTGTTTAGTCCTAACTGTTGGCTGTACTTTTGGAACAAGGATTTGGCAAATCCTAAGTGGTTGGCTCCTATAATTTCTGATTCTGCCACTGTTGATTAGTTGTTGGTGCTGGTTCTCTGTAGGATTAAACCTCACAAGAAGCACCAAATGTTACAGATGATTATTTAAGGTGTTAAGTAAATAACAAACTTGTAACTTGGTGCTCAAAGTGATTGGTGACGATAATTATCTGAAGGTATTTTATCTGAAGGTTTTTCAATAGAGTTCTTTGTATAATGAACAGAGATTCAATGGTAACAGTTTATCAGTAGTTTCCTGAAACCATAGTTTTGTTGATTGCTTGCTCAGCTTGATGGTTAATGATTCTTCTGGTACAATATCCTTCATAAGTGTATACCAGTACTGTTTCCTAATGTCAGTTTCTCTGTAAGTCCTCCAAGAGTAAATATTGTTTAAGCAAGTTTATTTTTCTGTAAGTCCTCCAAGAGTAAATTTTTTAATCAAGTTAGTAGACAACAAAAAAAATAAAGAAAAGATAAAAAAAAAAATAAGAAATAAGCCAAGGCAATTTACAAATTAATATTCCATCAATAGCTGTGATCAAGAGCTATTGTTCCAATATAATTAAGTATTAGTTACTATCAACATGAAGTATTGATAATAATGAATGAATTTGATATAGTGAATAATTATTTATTTGAGGATTGTGGTAACTAAACTAAGGATTCTTGGTGTTTTTTTCTGTTTTTTCTGCTTCTAATGTTACTGCTATATATACATATTTTAGATTCCTTAATTTTTCAATTCTTTGCAACAGAAATCCTGCAATTTCTGATGAGAGGAATCCTGGAATTCTGGAATCCTGTGATTTCTTGCCAGAGAATCCTGAAATTCTTAGAATCTTGCAATTCCTCTGAGAGGAATTCTGGAATTCCACAATTATTACATCTACTTTTGATTGGCTAATCTCTACTTGCTAATAATAATATATTTCCTCTATTCTATGAGTAACACCATATTCATTGTAAAATTGTTTTTCAAGACCAAGAAAGGCCAAAGAACATATAATAGATCAGTTCTCAATCTTTTTGTGAAGGAATAGATCTTTTGCTCTTTAGTCTAGTTTCTATCAGAGTCTTCTCACTTGATTAATTTTCTGATTGCTTTGATGTACTTGATCACAACTTCACTAGGACCTTGGGTTCTTCTTTCTAATTTCATATGCTATTTTGAAATTAAAATAGAAGTTCTAAATTTGGTTTCAAACCGGGTGGTGAAAGAGGTGTTCTCTTCTCCAGCATTTGTTGGTGTCCATCTAATGATTCTTTGGTGAGCACCAACATCAGTTTTTTGTGAGAACCATGTTGCAGGAGAGCCTTGGAGATAGCGACCAACGATTTGGAATTTGTATTCATTGTCATATTAGTTGGCAGTGGCTGCTCTTTTAAAATCATCCAACTATTCAATTGGATCTTGTATATTACCTCTGAACAAAGGTAATGGGGTGTTGTTTTTTCACTTCAAAACAGTTTGTATGCCTTGAAGGGTGGCCAGAATGTTTGTTTGTATCGGATTTTGGGTTATTGGTTCAGGTGTAACTGTTTGTGTAAAGTGTTCTGATTCACTTGAAAAGAGATCAAAAACAGAAGTGGTTTGATAGCTTTCTTCTTCTGTTTCAAGGAGAGTTACAGCTAATTGATGAGCAGCAATCCAAATGTGGATTTGGTGGTTTAGATATTCAAAATCAGAGAGCTGTTGTTCAAAGATTGTAGAATATAAGAGCTAATTGATACTGGTATTTTTTTCTTCAAAGTTGTCTTCAAAGTAAGCTTGGTTAAAGTAGTAGATTGTATAGACTGTGTAAGTTTTAGCTAAATGCTTGTTCAGGAACCAGTTCTAAAAATCTTGGAATTGTCTACTAGATTGTTTTTCAACAGAGAAACAGATCAAGCAGAAAAGCAGAGGATTGAGTTCAATAAATTCTAGATCATTTCTGTTGTATGCTGCAAAGTGTTCTTCTGATTGCTGTAGCAAGTATGAATAATCACCTATACAATGAGGAAATAAGTGAATTTTAACAACCTCACAAAGAGCACCACTTTTATGTTACGGGTTGGAGTAACAAGCTAATGGATAGCAAGGGAGAGCAGGATTTTAGGGTGATAGAAACAATCAAAGAGAATTCAAATTCAAAGAGTGAATTAAATGAGTATGGATTCAATGTGCGAGATTAGTCTCATAAAATATCTCAGTTGCTATTTTTTTTAAGGATAACCAAAGAATCTGAAGGTAGAGGGATAGTTTGTACTGTCAACAAATGATCACACTTGGTATACTTCTATGTCTTACATTGGCACTCTTAGAATTCAATATCAAGTATCAAATGTGCTCTTTAGTCACGTTTTATTTAATAATCTTCAAATGCTGTAATTACACATTTCAGGAAAAGAGTAGAAAATAACCAACAAGTAATCTTTTATTTTTTAAGATGTTCAGATACTTGAAAGTAGGGAAAGGGAAATTAGCAATAAGAGAATGATTGAGATGAAAGTTGTTATTTTATTTCTTTTTTTTCTTTGATTTTTACATAGTTTTCTATAGCTAAAAGATTTATCGCTTATATAGTTATTGAAAGTGGTCAATGACCAGATCAACAATTAGGTCAATGATCAGATCAATGATCAGGTCAATGATCAGGTCAATGATTAGGTCAATGATCAGATCATTGATTAGGTCAATGATCAAGTTAATGATCAAGTTAATGATTACTATCTAAAAATAGTGTGGCTAATTATGTAACATTAGTGGCTAATACATGTAATAACTAATAAAAACTATGAGTTTCAACCATAACAATATAATATACTAAACTATATAATATTCTAAATTTGCCAAAATATTTAGTAATTTAACAATATATTTAATAGTTTACTTAAATAATTTATAGTTTGCAAAAATAACTTGTAGTTTAATGAAATGTATTTTTAGTTTATTAAAATAGTAAAAAAGAAAAAATATTATATTATAGAATAATATTATAACAAGTTATATAAAAAAAAGCTTTTTTTTTAAGAAAATGTATTTTTTACTAAATATTTTAACTAGAATCAATATTTTTTTAGTATTTTTTATACAAATTAATTTTAATAAAACTTACTTTGAAAAACATAAAAATTTTTAATTATTCTTATTGTGAAATTAACTATTTCTTACTAAAATTTAAAATTAATTAATTACCAATTTTAGTAATTGTTAGTAACTTTCAGATCTTAATTCGAAATAATTTCTTTTACATAATTTCTTTTTTTTTAGTTTATTTTCTTTTATTTTTTTATTTATTTTCATTTATATTATTGAATAGTCTACAGTCAAAATTTTCTGTAAAAGAGTTGATTTTTACAGCAAAGTAATTATACATATTGTAAAAAGCTTATAAACAATATTTTTTCTGTAAAAGAGTTAATTTTTACTGCAAAATAACTATACAAGTAATTTGTATAAAATTGGCTATTTTATTATAAGTCTAATAATATATATAGTTCAAAATATAAAGAAATATTTTGAAAGAAAAACTAGCTTATCAAAGATTTATTAACTTTTATTAACAGTAGAATTAACAGCAAAAATAACATTAACAATATTCAAAAAAAGATAAAAAAACCTTTAATAATATTTAATGTTCTCTTAAAAATAACACAGTAATAATTAAATTAAAGTGATGACTGCATTTAACATAATAACTTTAAAATAATATCAGTTAATTTACATTTATTGTAAATAATTATTTAAAATTCGAGATAAAATCACAGTTTTAAAAAAACTTTTTTTCAATATATTAAAAATTAAATTAATAATTATTTTTTTAAGAATTACAATATTATAAAAATTAAGCAAAATTTTCTTGAAATTTAATTTACTATTTAAATAAAAATCCAAAAATATTAGTGCAGATACTTGTGTTACTTATTTTGAAAAACTTGATTATAATATTATCAAGTTTTGTAAAAAAAATATCTTGCTAACTCATAATTTGTTTTAAACTTGAATTTAAACTTAAAACAAGCAGTAAAAACAAAAAAAACATCTAACTTATTTATACAATATTTAATACATCAAAAACAAACTTTTAATATTTGTAAATATTTAAACAAAAAACTAGTTCTAAATTATTATTTTTAATTATATTTTTTTCAATTTTGCTTGCTTAAATACAACCACTAAATTTACCACTTAATTAATTTTCAAGATCTAAAAACTTTACCAAAAATTCAATTCAATAGCTAAAACTAATTAACACTACCACTAATTTTTTTGATTTTTTAAAAAAAAACCAAAGTAAATACTCAAAAACACTAATTTATAAAAAAAACACTTCTGAATTTATTGAAAAAACGAAAAAAAACAAAAGAAACAAAAATCACTAATTATAAAAAAGACAAAAAAATAGCAACTGTTTATATTGTAAAAATTCTAACTTTTCTGAAAAAAACTAAAACAAGTTCTTAAGAATAGCTTGATCAAGTTACCAAAATAAAAGATACCAATAAATAAACTGTAAAAAAAATACTATAAGTAATTTCTTATTTTTTTTAAAAAACTATAAACAAATAATTTGAAAATTTGGCCACTTTTTTTACAGATTGGCAAACTTTTAAAACTACTTTTTTCAAACAGTTTATTAACAATAATACTTTAATTACTCTCCGAAATTATTTTTAAAACATCAAACAGAAACTATTTAAATCTGTTATAACTTATATTAAGAAGTTTAACAAACTTCTTAAAAAAATTTACCAGCTAAAAACAAATGCTTACTATTCTAATGTCCAAGTTTTAAATCAATTTATTATTAAACTCAAAAACAAATTTATTAAAAAAGTTTGATCATATATTTTAGAAAATTTAACTACTGTTATTTAATATGCTAAAAACTATAAAATAACAATAAAAAAAGCCAATCATACCAAACTTGTCAACTTGGCAATTGGAAAAACCAGTTTAACAGTTAAAAAAAATATTAATCAACTTATAAAAAAAGTTGAAACATACTTTGTTAATTAACAACAAAAATACCAATTATCTTAAGAACAAAACCAAAAAAACTCTTCATTATCTAACAACTAATTTTAACAATTAAACTATTATTGTTGTAAAATTTTCAGATATTTAAATGTAATTTTCGAAAAATACAAAGAAACTAATAAAAACAAAATAATCAATATTATTCTTTTTAGCAATAATAATTATATTATTCATTATTATCTGTTTATTATTTATTAAAACTCCAACCTACTTATTATTAGTCTGTTTTATAATAACTATAACAATATTATCAATTACAGCCAGTTTAAAATTATTAGTTATTAGCAAAAAAATTGGGTCAACCCAACTAATTTACATTACAAAACCATTTTTAATTAAACAATAACAGATTTGGTTTTAATAATCAATTAATATTTTATAATAATAACTAACAGCCATTTTGACACTTTTATATTCAACCTATTTATTTTATAATATCAAAAGAGCAGAATTTTTACTATATTGTATTTTTGAAAAATAAAGTTACAATATAACAGTAAAACTTTTTTTATAATAATACTACAATATTCTTAGCAAAGATTGTTAAAAATGCCATAATTTTAGACATATTTTTTTTCGAATTTAAAGCAAATAAATTACCATTCTTACTTAGCAATATAGCTACTATAAAACAAAAAACAATTACTGCTATATACATAAAAACTAAAATTGAAAAAGAATAAATCTAATTAATTTTAGATAGTAAATCTGTTATAATATAAACTATTTATAATCATCAAAAATGTAGATCTGTTCAAAATTTTAAATAAAAATCTTTATGTATTTTTATTTATATAATTAAATTTTATTGGTTAATATACATTTGTTTTTAATATATTATTTATAATAAAAATAAAATTTTATTTAATATAAAACCAAAAAAAGTATTATAAAGTTTGAATATTATTTAATTTGTCTAATTCTTTAAGAATATTATCTGGAATTTTTCTATGAAATTTATACTTTTTTATAGCATATTTTATTAATTTTCTACTAAGATCTTTTTTATAAAGATTCATATAACACTAATATTTTTTTAAAAATTGTTTAATAGTTATTAAAAATACTAATTTAAGACTTTTTAATACTGTTTTTTATAATTTTTTTCATAAATAATCACATTTGTTATGTGTATATCTTTTAGCAACTCTCCAATATCTTTTAATAAAATTTAATTTGCAATGAAATTTTGGAAAAAAAATGCATTTATGTTTTATACTTTTGATTAATTCTTCAATTGTATTTTTTGAACAAAAAAATTGAATTCTAAAGATATTATTTGATATATACAACAAAAAATTTTTGAAAAATTTTTGATTTTTTCTTTGCATTTTTGGCATTCTAATACTAATTTTTTTGATGGCTATTTTCTTTGTTTTATTAATACTTGTTTAATTTTTTAGACAATTTTTAAAGTTTTTTATCTAAATATGTTTTTGAAAAGATTATTAATTATAATTAATTATTTAATCTAAAAAAAGTATTTTGCATCAATGATTGCTTTCCATCTAGATTTAAATTTATTTTTTTTGCAATTAAAGCATTTTTACTAAATGCTATATAATTAAAACTATTATTAAAAGCAAATACAATTATACAATCTAAATATAATTTTTCAAAAATTGAAATTGTTTTATATTTAATTTGTTTAAGAAAATGGTCTGCTGTTTAATAATTATCTTGATTTATATCAGATTGCAAATAACATCATGCTTCTTTTAGTATATTAGAATAGTTTTCTATATTATTTTGTTGTAAACATAAATATTTATTAATTTTAGTTAAAAATTTATTAATCATAATTAATTTTCTATTTTTTTTTTCTTAGTGGCAAATTTCTATGCTTAATTCATATATTATGTTTGTTATCATTTTAATAAAAAATACATTTAATATGGACTATAAAAACTCTTTTTTTTCTTTATTAAGTAAGTTAAAATGTATTCAATTTATAAATTTATACTTTGACATATACTTTTTAAGATTATAAGATATTATTTTTTTTTATGTTTATTATAATATAAGTCTTGATAATATTATTGAAATAAATAATCAAGAATTTTGAGTTATTTTACTGCAGTCATAAAATTAATAGTTTTTTTCTTTATTATTTCAATATTAGAAAACAATTCATGCTCAATAAATTTTTTAAATATGGCTGGAGTGGCATTGAAGTTTTGGCTTCTAATTCAAATATAACATTTTTTTACAATGTTTTCATTATCAATTATTCTAATTATTTTTTGGTATTTTTCATGTTTGATGTTAAAAACTTATTATTAAGCAACCAATATTTTGCAAAATATCAAATTTTTCGTGTTTTCCATATACTACCATTAATAAAAATCTTTTGGGCAATTTTCAAACTAGCATTAACTTTTTCACATTTATTATTATAATTTAAAAAATAAAATATTCAAAAATAGCTTATTTTTGATTATATTTAAAGACAATTAACTGAGTATATTGTTTTTCTAAATGTTTTTTTAACTTTTGCTCTTTTTTTATTCAATTAACATATGAATCAATCTCACTTTCTGAATTGCTTGAAGATTTATTAGATTTAGATTATTGTAAGTCTGTAGTTAGAGCATCACTAATATTAAAAAAAGTAGTAATTTTTTAGTTTCAATTGCTGCTTTAGAAAATAAACTATTTGGTTTATATTTATCATAATAAGTTAACTTTGGTATTTTTTTTAATATAAGGATCTTGCTTTTTTTTTTCTAGATGATTGTTATTTTTTTATACTATACTAAGTTTTTTTAATTTTGTATTTATTCTAATTACAGCTTCTATATCTTCTATATTATTTTATTTACTGTTATTATTATTACTTTACTTTTTATTATTAATATTTAGTTTATTAAATTTATTTACTTCAATATTATAATCATTTTTTGAAATAATATAATGTGTTTTTTATATAATTTTTTTGTATTTCTAATTTATCTTTAGTTTTTCTTTTTCATTTAAAATAAAATAGTATTTTTTTATGTGATATAATATTAATCTAGTGTGTAATTAGTGTTTGGACAGAATTAAAAGATTTAAATTATGTAATATTATACAACAAAATTGTATTACAATGGAAATAGTATTTTTAATTTAAATATATATTTATTCTTTAAATCTCTTTGGTTCTAATTTAAACTTTAATTTCTGTTTTGTAATTCTGAATAAAAGCAATTAAAAAAAACTTTTTTAATATTATTAAAAAAAATTTTCTATTGAAATTAAGAATATTATATGAGCCAAAAATTCAAGTAAAATTAATAAAAATAGCTATTACAAAATTTTTTTTAATTTATAATAAAGAATTTAGACAAAAAAATTTAACATTAACAATTAAATAATTAACTCAAAAAAATTTGATTTTCAAATTAAAGCCAATTTTTCAGAGCTGATAAAAGATTTATTGCAAATAATTGTTAATTAAAAAGATAGTAAATAAAAATATTTGAAATAAATTTCAATTTTTGTATTATAGTCTAGTTGTAACTTCTCATTTTCATATTCAGTAGTTGACAATATATTGTATTATTTATAAATTTAATGTTCAAAAAAGAATATTCAAAATATTATAATGTAATCAAAGAGCTAAGATTCTTAAATATAATTAAAATTAATACTATGCACTTCTTTTCTATTAGTTACTTAATATTTTATATATGGTTTTTATATTACATTAGTGAAAAAATTGAAAAAAATATTATCTATTTATAAATTTGATCAAAACTTGTAATTAATTTTAAAAATGCCATGTATTTTAATAATAATTTACACATTTTTAAAAATGTTAAATTCTTACAAATGAGAAGTTTATTAGGTTTTTACAAAAAATTTGGGTTTTATCTACTTAAACTAATATATTTTATATATTTTTTGCATCAAAATGAACTTATTAAAAATATATAACACTAAAAAAAAGCTATTCAAGATTATAGTCTTTAAGACAACTTCAATTCTTTTAATCAAAATAAAGCCAAAGATTTTTCAATTTAACCTAATTTTCCTAAATTAATACTAATTAATATAAGTTTTTTGATTACTATAATAAGCTATTATATATTATATTTTAATAAATTGTTGAAATATTTAACAATTGAAATTTTTTTTATAGTCTAAAAAACCAATTTTAAAACTAGATTATAATTTGGTTGAATACATAATAAGTATTTTAGTTGTTATATTTTTTTTGATATAATTTATTATTTAAATATTAAATTTAATTGAAAACTTTTATTATAGAAGATTTTATATATTTTTTAGATTTAAGCAATTCTTTGAAATACAATATTATAGTTATTGAAAAGTTATTTGTGAATTTAAAGTAAGTATTTACATTATTATAAAAATAATATTAATCAAAATTTTCAAAATTGGTTATTGTTTTTTATTTTTTATAGATTGCAAAAATAGTTTGCAAGTTTTTTTTTTTAAATCTGATTAAATTAATTTTTAATCATAAATACTACTTTTATGTTTTATATTTTTAAGCTTTTGATCATTTTTTTTATTAGATGAAACACAATCTATTTTTAAAATTTTATAAAAAAAAATATTCAAAATATTAGTTATTAAAAAACATATATTGTAAGATATTATAGAAAAATGTTATATCATATACATAAAAATTATGTTTAAATATAATATTTGTTTTAAAATTGTTATATAATTATTATAAGTTTAATTTTACAGAATTTATCTATAAGATATTTCAAAAAATTTAATAACAATAATATTTATATATATAAATCTTTATATGTAGTAGCATTAAAATTTTTTGCTATTATTAATAATTGGAAAAATACTTTTTTCTGTGTTTAAAGTTATATTAGTATACATAATACATTATTCAACACCATAAATTAAAGAAAGTTTTTTAGTAAAATCTGCTTTAGTTTCTTTTATACAGTATATTCTTAATTAAAAACCAATTAAAAATACATTAAAAACTTTAAATAAACAAATTTTTTTCTTATTCATATTTTTATTATTATATGTTATTATATAACAATAAAAGCTAACAAATATCTTTAAAAATTAACATATGCAAAATAAAATATTTGAAAAAATAAAATTAAAAGTCAGAGTTTCAAATAATATAAATATCAGCCAATTATATATTTCATTTAATTCAAAATCAAGTTATATAATTAATTGTTTTTGATTACAATATTATCTTATTTAGTTCTTCTAACTTATTTTGAAAACTTTGTTTCAAGATTTCTAAAAAAAATTTTATATTTGTCTAAATTGATATATTGACATAATAAAAACAAGTATATAAAAAAAACCAACTTTAATAGAATGCAAATTATTAATCAAACATCAGATAACAAGATAAATATTGAACTTATTATACAAAAAAACCTAAAAATTACATAAAAGTTAACAATTATAGTGTTTACAAAAGCATTTGGCAGACTTTTTTAACTACAGATAAAAACAAAGATATCTACTAAATTATTATATAGTATTGTCTATTTTAAGACATATGTTTTAAGTATTATAATATATAATACTACAAAAAAAGATAAGCTATCTATAATTTATCACAAAATTTATTCATTAAAAAATTAATTATATTAATTTTTTTTATAAATTTTGAGTTATGTTATTGCTTTAAAATATAAGAATTGAGATAAGTAATTAATCTTTTGTAATATTTTTTAATATCAAACATTTCACTTATAATATTACTCTTGAAGTAATAGCCAATCATATTATAATTATTTCAATTCTTTTTTTAAATCTGCTGTTTTTAACACTAAAGCTGATTGTTTTTAATATTTATCAAAAAAAAACACAAAATTACAAATAAAGCACAAATAATATTTCCAAATTTCTCAACAATTATTTTTAGTACTTTTATAATTCCTTTGGCATTTGATGTAAATAATATTGATATCTGAATTTTTGTTCTGATAATGACAACTGAATATAGTAATAGTATAAATAAAATATTTATAATTAATAATACTATATTATTAGCAGAAAACACACAAGCCAAAAGATATTATATCTTAATAAAAAAATAATTATTTAAAGATTAAATTAATATTAATTAAAAATCTTTCTAAAAATAATAATACTTTAATAATTTATCACATAGTAATATAACTTTAATGATTGTTAATTGGCTAAAATCTGATTAATTGGCATCTAAAAATTAAAAATTAATAATAAAAATAGCTAATTTTAAACTTTAATAACTTTATAAAATATAATATAATTCAAAAAATTAAATTGTAAATATGAAAGAAAAGAACTTAATCTATCATATTTACAGTTTAGTTTTTTAAAATTATTAAAATTAGAAGACTAAATATAATTTAAAATTATATAAATTTTTTAATGACTATAAATAGTTTGCACTATATAATAATTAAAAAAATATTTTATATATATAATAAAAATAACTTAAATTATTGAAAACTTAATTTTTTTTTACTTAATTTGTTTTTTTGTTAAAAATTAATCTAATAGACAATTTTAAGACTTTTGAATTTAATTTCTAAACAAATATTTTATTAAATTTTATATATTTATTTAATATATTTCTTTAATTAAACTTATTTTAAAACCACTTATATAAAAAATAATAATATTAATTAATTTTTTTATGTAGTAATTTTTAAATAATAATTTTTAAATTTGAATAGCAACATATTAATTAGTTAAAACTTTTTTTAAAACAGAAAAAAAACTATTAAACAGCATCTATATTTAAAATTTTTTCAAGTAATTCAAATATAATATTTAAAAACTCAATTTTTGATTTTATAATATATATTTTTAATAATTAAAATATGCTATTGGTTCTTTAATATATTTAAATTATTTTTAAACAAAAAAATAATACATTATTGTTTTTATTTAGAAAAAATACATAAAACTTTATTAAATAATTAAATAATTTTAAAAAAATAACTATAATCAACTAATATAACAACAAATACAAATTTCAAATTATTAATAACTATTTTTATAATTTATTTATTATATAATTTTCAAAAAAAAATATTTATTAACAAATGACTAAATAAATATTTGTTAATATTTAAACCTCTAATTTAATTTCTAAATTATAAATAAAACTAAAATAAAATTAAAATTTAGATAAAATTATTATTAAATATGTTAAAACAATTTAAAAATTAAATAAATAAATAAATACCAAAATTAAACCAAAAAACAAAACATTTATATTTTTATAACAAAATTATAAACTAATTTATTATATGTTTTTTAGTTTTTTGTTTTTAAAAATAATTTTACAATAAATATAGCCATTAAATATGTTTAAAAAAATTAAAAGTAATCAAAAAATGCACTTAAAAAATATTTTTTTATTATTTATACTTTTTTTATTTTTGTTTTAGTATTTTAAATAACAATTTTTTTTGTAGTCTAAATTTTTAATTTTAATAAACAATAATTTAATAAATTTATTATTAATTTAGTTTGATTATTAGACTTATTAACTTAAACAATATAAAAAAACTAGCAATCTTAAAAATTTAAATATAAGCTATATTTTAATTAATTTTAACAATTATTATATAACCAAAAACAGCAAAATTATAATTTATTTTTATAATATTACTGTAAAATAACTAAATATTATTTAAAAGTTTATAACAATATTATTTTATTTTTAATAGTTACTAAAAATAATGACAATCAAAACAATAATAATTATAACAATAATACTTTTAATAACAAAAATAATTAAGCTTATATTAATTTTTTTAGAAAGAATTTTTTAATTAAAACAATTATTTATCAGTTTGTAAACTAGTAAACATACTTTTAAAGAGTAAAAATACAATTAATTAAAAAAAATTTTTTTATATAGATTTAACATATTTAATAATAATTAAAAAATAGACAAATTAATAATTAATTTTTTTATATTTAAAAGAACAAAAAAAAAGCCAAGTAAATTTTATTTTGGATTTCAATAAAGCTTTTTTTTTGCTAATTTTATTAATACAATAATTAACAAAAATATAACAAATATTAATAATTTTTTTAATAATTACTATTTTTGTTGTTTTAAATAAACTTTTGAACATATAATTGAATTTTTTTTTACAAATAAGTAAACAAAAATTAATTAGAGTTTAATATTAAAAATATAAATAATATTAAATAAATTTAATTTAAAAGTGCTATATTGGCTAATTTTATGTTGTTTTATATTAATTTTATTATTTTATAATAGTTTTAGATTTAAATATTATGTAAAATATAATTTAAAAAATAGTATGTCTTTTAACTAATAAAGTTTTTCTAAAATATAACATAAAAAATATAATAATATTTTTATTAAGCTGTTATTTAAATCATACAAGCTTGAAATTTTGGTATTTAAAATTGTCAAAAAATTATAAATTAGATTAAATATAAAGTTTATATTGTTAATAAATTGTTAAAATTTTTTTGATAATATAAATACTAATTTTGTAAGCTTTTTTAGATATTAATACTGGTTTTAATAATATTTATTTTATTTTATGTAGCATAAAAAAGTTATATTATAGATTTACTATTTTTAAATATATAAAAAACTTTTTAATCAAAAAAAATTATATTATTAAAAATGTCTTAAAGTACTTATTTTAAAAGATAATTTTAAATTATTTGATTGTAAAAAATAAGTTGATTTTAGTTTTTAGTAAGATTAAATCTAAAATAAACAAGAAAAAAAACATTTTTAATTTGTAATAATATTAATACTTACTACTTAATTATATAAACAATAATACTTTTTTTAAAGTTATAAATACTATTAGTTTAAATTAAATGTTTAGTGTAATCAAAAAGCTTTTTAATAGAAAAGCTGCTAATTTGTTTAATATTTTTAATAAACTTTAAATATATTATAATAATTTAATATTGTATATGTTTTAAATTTTTTGAATATTTATTTGGTTTGTAAATTAATTTTTTAATCATAAAAAAAATATAAATGTCTATAATTTTTAAACTGTATAAATAAAATAAAGTTTTAATTAAAATTTTTTTAAACAGAATTTTTTTAATATATAACAAGTTTAATATTTTTTATAATAATAATTTTTCTGTTTTCAAAGATATTACAACTAAGTTTCTGATTTTTGCTATTGGTTTTGTAATAAAAGATGCTTTAGAAAAAAATTACAAACTTTGGTTGATTTTATAAAATATGTAAAAGACTTATAATTCTATTGAATAATTTTATCTAAGAAATAATTTATATAAAGTTAAGATATATAATAAATTTATTTAATTTTTTAACAATATTTATTATAATAGAATTAATTAAGTAATAATAAATTTTAAACTAACAAATAAGTACTAATTACATAATAATTTGAATTAAAATAAAGTTTTTTTTTTACTTTTATAAAATATTTTTATAATCTTTTTTTATATATAATAAAAAAATCAAAAAATCTGTATATAGTCAAATCTAAAATAACTCATATTAAGATAACTTATAACTTGTAATAAGTTATAATATTTTGAATTTATCAATTTGGTAATTAAAGAATTCCTATATTTATAACTTATATCTGTAATATTTAATAACTTATAACTTTTTACTATTAGTATAAGTTATCTTAAGTGCTAAATTTAGTTTAAATTCTGCTAATTTAATAAAATTACAATAAACAAACCAATATTTCTATAACTAAAAATACTATATAATAATATAATATTATTTATTTAATAGAATAATTATTAATTATGTAAGTAATCAAGTTAGAATATTAAATTATTCCAAGTTTTAAATTATTATTAATTATAAGTAATCAAGTCAATTTCAAATTGTTTTAAGTTTTAAATTATTATTAATTATATAAGTAATCAAGTTAGAATTTTAAATTGTTTCAAGTTTTAAATTATTATTAACCTTATAAATAATTAAATCAAAGTTTTGAATTGTTTCAAGTTTTAAATTATTACTAATTTTATGAATAATCAAGTCAAAGTTTCAAATTGTTTTAAGTTTTAAATTATTATCAATTATATAAATAATCAAATCAAAGTTTTGAATTGTTTTAAGTTTTAAATTATTATTGATTATATAAGTAATCAAATCAAAATTTCGAATTGTTTTAAGTTCTAAATTATTATTAATTGTATAAATAATTAAGTTGAAATTTCAAATTATTTCAAGTTCTAAATTATTATTAATTGTATAAATAATTAAGTCAGAGTTTTAAATTGTCTCAAGTTCTAAATATTATTGATTGTATTAATAATTAAATCAGAATTTTAAATTATTATTAATTTTGTAAATAATTAAGTCGAATTTTTAAATCAGTTTTATTTAATCAGAATCTTAATTATACTTTTCTTTTTCTTTTTGATTCTACTATATCTAATAGCAAAAAGCATATTATCTTTTTAGCAAAATTATAAAAATGCTACACTTTATAATAAGTTTATAATGCTTAATTAATATCATGCAAATAATAAAAACCAATTAAAAACTGCAAAATACTTTAAGAAAAATGGTTTTTCATACATAAAACAGTCTTTAATTTTGGCTTGGGTTAAAAATAAACCAAATTTTTGTTCATAAACAAATATAATATATAACTTGACTAATAAGCATATATGTACAGTATTTAATTTTAACTTTGATAAAGCACTTGTTATTTTTGTTTAAGAGGCAGAATCATATAAAATAATACTTACTAAAGATATAATTTGAGCTGCTGACATAAAATTTTATAATCAATTAGATATTTCAGAAAATAAGTGCTAAAAACAATTCAATAACTGGCTTAAAAGTTTTAAAAACTATGTTGAATTGTATTTATTTTATTTTTATGATAATATATTATTAAGTAATATTAAATATATTGAAAATAAGTGAGTGTATATAATAATATTTCTTGCTGATTAGAAATTATGCAATATTTTTAATATAGATAAAACTATACTATTTTATGTTATATTATCAAATCAAGATTTTGCTATAATATTATGGCATTAAAAAATTAAAAATATAATTAACATTTGTTTTTATAACCAATACTAATAAAACTGAATATTTATTACTACTTATTATTAATTATGTTAAATGTTTATACTGTTTTCAAAAAAAACAGAAAAGCAATTTGGTTTTAAGTATTATTTAAACACTTATATTTAGATAACTGATAATATTTTTTAATAATAATTTGTTGATTAGGACTATTAGCTATATAAAAAAAACCAAAACATATTATTATTAATAGACAATTTTGTTAATTATAACTATAATATAAGATCTATTATAAATATTCATGTAAAATAATTTGTATCTAACTTGACAGTACATATTCAATTTATATATACTAAAATTATTTATTGTTTTAAGACACATTACTGTTACCATTTTTTATTATGTATTAAATCTTTTTGATAATAGTGTTAATAATATTTATATAATAATCTACTTTAAACAATATATCTAATTTATAAAACATAAAAAAATGTTTTAAATAAAATAATTGCTTATTGTTAACACAAAATTGGCATTTTTCTAATTAATATAAATAATAATTTTCAGAATAAAACTGCAAATTTGAAAATAATAGCTAATTATAATCAAAAAATAGTATAAAAAAAGATTAAAAATTGTTGAAAAAAGTTTGATTGCATATAGTCAAAGCATATATATTTATCAATTAAAAATTTGATAAATTTATCTAAAAAAACAATACAATTATTTTAGAATATCTAAATGATGATAAGATTACAAATTATATTATAATAAATTGTAAAACAAAACATAATAGCTCTAATGAAAAACAAAAAATACAAAAAATAATAAGTATTAAGAATGCATTAACTGTTATTACAAATTTTGAACAGTTTATAAAGTTTAAAAATAACAAGAAATTTTATGATACAGTTAGTAAATTTGTTTATATTAAATATATATTTTATAAAAAAATACAAGATAAACAAAAACAAACAACTTTTATAAGTTTCTTTAATATTATAAAAACTATTTAAAAATTTTTATAAAAATATGCAAATTAATTTATTTTTATTATATGTATACTATATATACTTAAATATAAGAAAATTTATAATCTGTAATAACTTATAATAATTTATATCTATGAATTATCTTAAGTTTAACTATAAATACAAAATTAATATTATGTTTTTTGTTAAAATAAGGAAAATTAAAAATCATGTTAATTTATTATTTTTTTTTGTTACTAGTAATTTTATTGATAATACAATTTAAATAAAAAATAGTTAAGCTATTATATAATGTATTTTAGATATTATAAATAAATTTTTTAAAATTAATAATATTTTAATTAATAATAATAAAACTGTAACAATTTTTATTAATTATTAAATAAAAATATTATATTTGTTTATTAGTAGTTTGTTAATTTTAATTATAAAAAAAAAATTTAATAAGTATTTAAATATTTTTTTGTTATTATTTGGTTTGTTTAAACCTAGTTTAATTAAAATTTACTTAAATATTAAGTTTTTTACAAATATACTTTGAAAAAAACTATTATAAACAAATAGTTTTTATATTTAATATTAGTTATTTTACAACTAATAATTAATTATAGAATATAGTTCAGTTTTATTTCTAAGAATATATATTATAAATAAAATACTTTAATTAAAAAGAATTTAAAAAAAAAGTTTAACTTACCAAAAAACTTTTTTAATAAGACTATTTATTATTTTTTATTATATAAACTAAAGAAATTTAAACAAATATAAGCTAAAAACAAAATAATTTTAGTCATAATATTTTTAAGTATAAATAAAGTTTTTGGTTATTTATTTAAATATAGATTTCTAAATTTGTAAATTTTAAGTTAATTTTTTAATCATTTTTTAACAATTTTTTGTTAGGTTAAAAATTAGTTTAGTAAGTAATTTTTTGATTAGTACAGTTAAGATATTTCTGAGTTATGAATTTTTTTATATAAATAATTTAATATTAATATTTTGTTTTGTAGGTTATATTTCAATATCTTATATCTTGAATGTTTTTGTTTTTTTTAATATTTATTACTCTTTTAAAAGATTTAATATTATATTTATTAAACAATTATTTATGAAAAACAATTTGATTTTGATTAAAAAAGTTTGTATTATTAAAAAAAGCTTGATTTTAAAAATTCTGTTCTTATTTAATTTAAATTAACTAATAGTTTTGGATTATAAAATTTTTTTTCACAATTTTTTTGCTGTATATTATAAATTATTTTAAAATATTTTGGATTTTAATGAATTTTATATTATAAAAAATCGTTTTTTGATAATTAATTTAAATATTATAAATGTTTATATTGATAGTTTATGAAAAAATTTGAGTATATTTGATATAAATTATAAGATTATTGTATTTTTTAGATTTTAATTTAATAATAAAAATTAAAATTGATAATTTGCTTTTTTTTATTTTGGCTAAACTATAAACAATTGCTTTTTTTTTAAAATATATTCTTTTTTTTAGTTGTATTGTAGTCTACTTAGATAATTAAACAATATTAAATGTTTATTTATCTGAATTAAATTTAGTAGTTTCTAATTTTTATAGTTAATATTAATTAAAAAAATATTATATAATAAATTTGATTAAAAGAAAGAATTTTTAGATTAAGTAATCTAAAATTAAGAAATATTTGAATATTATAAACAATAAAATAACTAATAAATAAGTTGGTATTATCTTTTATTTAGACTTTATACTTCTTATTTGGATTAGTAAAAGATATATTAAATCTAATAATATAATTGTTTTTGGTATTTTATTCACAATATTTTTAAGTTTATTAGTTATGTTCTATAAAAAGCTAGATTAAATATTGTAATTATTAATAAAACTTTGTTAAAAAATATTAATTAGATCAAGTTTTTTTGGTTTGATATTTAAATTTTTATATAATTATTAAATATATAAATAAAATTATTTATATAATAAAAAGTACTTTAATATTTTGTGTTTATTTTATAAAAAAGTTTAATTTTCAGATTTTTTTTTTCTATAAAACAGATCTTAATATTTATATAAGATTACTAAAATTATATATAGCTTTATAGAATTTTATATTAAATCTTAACCAGTTTTTTTTATATATTATATAATTATTATTATTATATAATTTTAATACTATTTTATATACTACTTTAAACAAAAGTTGTATTCTTAAAAATTAGTATATAAAAGCTTTTTTAGATTTTAAAATTATGAATTTTGTGTATAATTTAAAAATATTTTATTACAATAAAATTTAATTGATTTAATCTAAATATAAAAAAAATGACTTGATATTTTGTAATAATTTTTTGTTTTCTATAATTTTTAAGTTGTTGCTAATACTTTTTAATAGTATTATTTAACTGTTAAAAGTTGCTGAATTTTTTGGTATTTGTTTTGGATTATATAAGTTGTGCTTATTTTTTGCAAATATTAATAATTTTATTAATGTTATAATAAATATATAATATTATTTTAACTGGTCTAAATGACTAATTATATATAAAAAATGCATAATTTATGTTTAGTTTAAATTAATTAATTTAATGTATTATATTAAATTATATTTAGATTTTACTTGTTAAAAAAATAAAAAAAATAATTATTTTTAATTAATATAAAAAAATAATAATATATTAATATAAATTTTTTAAAAATATGCAATTTTTAAAAATATTTAAGAATTTATCTAAATATATATATATTAAAAACGTTTTTTTAACTTTTATTTTTGGTTTATTTTTATTATAAATAATATTTTAAGTCCTATAAATTTGTTTTACTTTTAATTAATTATTTTCAACATATATTAATAAATATTTAACTATGTTAATTAAAAATTATTAATTGTTTGTTTTAAATTATTAAAAAATTTTACATTATTTTTCAATAATTATAAATAAATTGTTAAATAAAATAAATAAATAGTGAATTTTTGGCACTTCTTAAAAAATATTATTAATGCCAAAAAAATAGAATTTTGGTGTTAAAAATCAAATTAAAACTAAAAAACAAAAAATTGTAATATCTAAATAATTTTAATAAAAAATTCCATAAAAAATATCTTTATTTATTTATTTTTAAATTTGAATTACATTAATACAACAAAAATTTATATAAATATTTTTGATAAATTCAAATAAAATTAAACATACATTAAAAATATCAAATCTAATTCTGGAATAAAATACGTAATTTGTATTTGTAACAAAATAAATATTTTAAAAATTATATATAAATAAATAATTATTCTTAATTTAAGTATAAAAATCTGATAAACAAAAACAAAGTATTTTTTTTGATTGTTTAAAAACTTCTTAAAATTATAATATTTTTATAATTAAAAATTTAATTCTTAAATTTTACATTAAAAATACTTTTTTTAGCCTTGGTGCTTAATAAATATGTACATGATTTCGGTTACACATGATGAACAAAGTGATTGGTCAATTAGCATAAAATGTTTTACAGCCAAAATAGATTTTTATGTATCATTTTTTTAAGCTATGAGCAACAAAAAGAAACCCACTAAAAGTGAAGCTAGTACTTCTTCAGCTGATTCGACTATAGAAATTAGAAAAAAGAAAACAGAGGACTCTATAATTCCCAACATTACTACATCTGATGTGTCTAACTCAAGCATAGATGTCCTGAGAACAGAACTAACTCAAAGTAAGATAGATTTGGTATGAGTATTATTTTTTGGAGAATCACTCATTGTTATCTACGAAAAAAATAGAGTTCAAGGACTTTGGCATTGATGGTAAATCTGCCCAATACAATGTGGGCAAAGAGAAAGTTGAAGAAATCAAGAAGTGGGCTCCACAACAAGTTAATGAGTTTCTTGAGAAAAAGAGTGAAGAGTTATTCCTTAGAAAAGAAGATCTTAATATAATTAAAACTAACAGGATATCTGGTCAAATCTTTCTATTGTTAACTAAAGAAAATCTTATGCAAGATGGCATAAAAAGAGGACCAGCAATGAGAATTGCTACTTTGGTTGAAAAACTTAAAGTTGAAAAGCAAGGTAATTAGTGAGTAAATATTGCAACCATCTGTTGATTCATAATCAAAATTAGTAAATATGATCATATTGTAAGAATAGTTGGAATGTATTATAACATGTACATTAAGAGGAGTATAGAATAGAGCATTATCGGTTATACATAAACTTATTGTAAAGATGAACTAGAGGAAACAAGGGATATATTATTTATGCATTTAGGTTAAATAGAATAGGAGCAACAGAGGGAGAATAGTTAGAATGTTATTGCTTGTTTCTATCTCATTATCTATTATCTATGCTCATACCTAGTTCACAGTGGCCCAGCACAACAAACATTATCAAGTCAAAAGCGCATATTTGAGAAGGCCTTTACTGTCATGTTCCGAGATCCTGATGGCTATCTAGGTGCACTATGCAAATGGATAAGTCAAGTTGCAGGCACTGAGAACTACTACAATTACTTGACTATCATCCAGTTATTAGGGTATGGAAAGACAAGAGCAGACTGTGAACTTGTAGCTGAATTTCTCTTTGTATATGTCTGCTTTTACGAAAATGGCTCAACTGGATACCCTCCGGCCACCATGAAGAGTATGGATATGCTAAAAAACTTAAATACAGCAAAGAACATAGATAAAGCTGAAATCAAGGCATTAGGCTGAATTCAATTGATTATCTTGATGTTTCATATAAAAAAAGAAGAATTTCTCAAGAATTGACTGCAAGAAAAATATCAACAAGCATTGCTAAAAAACCAGATAATGTAATTGTTTTACTTACCAGGTATTAATACAAATGTGCTCTGACATTTTTTTAAGAACAAGCCAGTAAATTCTGGAACACTGTCAACTTTGATTGTGGGAAGAAAAATATGCCAAAAAATAAGGGAAAGATAATTCTTTTTATCGACGAAGCCTCTGTTCTACTCTCTATAGATTTATTTCTAATTTCTGAGCAAATGCAGTTCTTATCAGAATCAATATTCATGCTTTTGATTTATCTTGTAGCTAAAAAGACGGATCAAGTGGATAGTACTAAAAAAAATCAGGCATTTAGAGCAATTCAGCAGGCCCTACTCAAGTATCAAGCTTATGTTACCAGTATCTTGACAGATATAAATTCCTCAGTTGCCAACTTGGCATCTCAGTTTGATAATGATAATTCAGTATGTATTAAAAATTAGCTTTTAATTTACTTTTCTGAAACCTTAGTTGTGTTCTTTAATTAATAAATTACAAATAATATAATAAGTCTATAAGTGAAAATTGATATCAATGATAATGTTTTTTAGGCGAGAATGCATAGACATAAAGTTTATAAACCATTCATCTACTTGGCCATAATGGATTGTCTAAGGTTAGCTTTTTTGTTTTCTTTTTATTATCTATGTTTATAACTACACACTCAATGGGGTTTTGTAGTGAGAATATTCCAGACAATGAGAACAGTTCGGGTCATAATATCGTTTGGTTTGACAGACCATTATGGGGTTCTTGGTGGCAATCAGCTGAAACTTGGGAGTTAGACATGGACAAATTTAGGAATATTATACAACTTGTCAAATTTAAGCTTCTTGGAGGAATAAACAATTGGAAACAGAATGCTAAGATGAAAAGAAAAGCAGCACTTGCTGTAATTGCTTACATTGCCACTTTATATATCTCTCCAGTCTCAAGTGTGGCACCTGATCTCATCAAGTCTCATATGACAATGTTGATAGCCATTGATGATGATTGCAAAAATCATTTGATAACTTACCCATTCAAACCTGTATTGGAAGCTGCATTGGAAATGCTATCAGAAAATGGTTTAGTGGTGCTAAAAAAACTGGATGCTGTCAACAAATTCAGTAGAATTCTTGATGCAGAGATCCAGGGGGAGCTGGTTGTGAAGTTGTTATTCTTAAGTACATGGTGTCGATTAATTTGCTTAGAGAAAAATGATAATAAAAAGGTTTATATAAAACATTTTTATTCTGGTCATTATTTGTATCAACTTATTTTTGTTCATTTACCTTGCTAGGTTTCGTTCTCAGTCAGATGTCCAGTTCTCAACTTCTTTTAAGAACTTTTCGAACAGGAGCTTCCAAACAAATTTTCTTACTTGAAAGACTTCAAAGTAGGATTTACCCATTTTATTGGACTTACAAAAAGACCAGATATATCAATGTTCAAGAGCATTTGGGTTTGACGTAGTGCTATGCATTTTAAGCATAATTAACAAAGTTCAGATTTCGGCTTAATTATTAGACATAAGACAAAGGCACTCTTAGGAGCATTGGTGGTACAGGTTAGTGTGATTACAATTTCTGCAGGACATTTTTGTCTTAGACAAAAAAAAAACTAATATGCAATGCATAAGTCAAGAACCATGCAGTTAAGCAGAGCAAAAAAGAAAAAAGGTTTGCAGTAGGATGTCTGTTTGAGCCTACTATTACCTTTCTCGAAAGCTGTGCTAACCATATTAAGGATGGTTATCTGGGCATTTATGTACAGATTGGTGAGAAACTTTCAGTTATAAATTTTATATAATAGTAATTTTTGTGGGAAGCATAGAGTTTTTTACTAAATCTTATCTATTTTTTAAAGGCCCAGTAGATAAAGGCACTCCTAAACTTACATCATATGAATATACCTGACTAAATACACAATCATCTAATGAGCATCCTAAAAGTGCTAATTAGCTCATTGTCTATGGTCTGGGTCCCTTTAGATTCAAACATTGAGATATACTTGAAAATATTCTTAGTGTACAAGCTGATCCAATATAATTCTGCAATAAAAAAGAAACGAATTTTTTGTATTACATGTTACTTTGTGTTTATGGGGTGGTTAAGGCTAAGAGGAGATAATTTCTTTCTGTGCTTAAAGCTATTATTTCACACAGTAACAAACATTATAATTCACAATAGCAGATTACAAGTTAGTGATGAGCAAGGAGAAATTTTAATAAATGTGAAAAAGCCCAATAATAGCAATTAGAAACTTTGCTACACTCCAAATAGAATTCTTTTCAAAAAAAGGACACATTATACAGTTATAATGGATGGACGAATAAGATTCTTATCAAATTAAACTTATAAAAAGGTAGCTATTAAATTGCATAAAATAACATGCATAGAAACCTCTTCTGTGATAAAATAAATGCAAATTTTTTTTTAGTCGAAAGCCTCAGTCTTAATTTATAACATTATGTTTTACGTGATAAAAACAAAGTACTTGAGAAAAAAGATAGAGGTATTGAAAAACCTTTAAAAATATACTGTATGTTTCAAGCTAGTTAATCAATGAACACAATGCCAAAAATTTCTTTTAATAACTGAATTAACAATGATAAAATATTGTGTATCAGTTTTAATAAAAATAAAGAATTTAATAAATATTAACATAATAATAAAACTACATATATATTATAAAAAAACATGTAATTGTTTTTTTGTTATATTAATACAGCATTAAAAAATTACAAAATAATAAAATTATGTATAGAATTGTCTATATATGGAAAATTATAATTAGAATAGTTTAATTAAATATAAAAAAGCAATGTATTTTTTAAAAATAAATTGCATTTATTGTTATTTAAAAAAAATTTTGAAAAAAAAATTTGTTGAATTATATAAATATTTTAAATTTAAACAAAATATATTTTTAATAACTTAATTAAAGACAATAAATAATAAAAAAATAATATTTTAAAAATAATACATTAATAAAAAAACTTATTATTATTAAGATTATAATATACTGTTTTGTTAAAAAACATATTTTAATATATTAAAAATTAATTGTTATTATTCATAAAAAAAATAAAAAAAATAATAATATATATAAATTAATAAAATAGTATAATATTAGAAATTTTAAAAATACCAAAAAATATGTTAAAAATTTTAAAAATATTAACAATATTAGCAATAACTAAAAAAATGTAAAAATAATTAAAAATATCAAATTATTTTATATTATAAGATTTATATATACATAATATTATTATTATTAAAAAAAAATTTTATAATCTAATAAAAAAACAATTAGTTTAATTTTAATTTTATTTACTTAAATTATTTTTAATTTAATATATTATTTAATAAACTTATTAATTAAAACCAAAAAAACTTTATAATTAATAATTATTATTGTTAAAATTATTTATTCTATTTATATTATTTTGTTAAAAATAATAAATATTAAAAGCAATTATTAATATATTAAAACAATAATTTTTAATTATAACTATTAACAAAATACAAAGTTTTTATGATTATTATTAAATTAATTGATTAAAAATTAAGTGTTAAAATTACAATATTAAAAAGAATCTAATAAAAAATATAAAATTAACTTTTAAAAAATTAAATAACTTATTAAAAAAATAAAAAACACCAAAATAAATTAGTTATTAAGCCAAAAAAGTAAAATATTAAATATTAAAAGTAATTAATATTTGAATTTTTATTTTTTATATAAAAACTTAATTGTAAAAACCTTTAAATTTTGATAAATTTTTAAATAACACAACATATTTATAATACTAAATTATAAAACATAATACAATATATTTATTTGTAATATTTAGTGTTTTTTATAAAATATAATTTACAAAAAATAAAGCATTATTTATAACAATAAGCAAAAATAACAAAATTAAAATTTACAAAAAACAAATTATTTAATATTTATATAAATATTATTAAAACTATTTAAAATTAATAAAAAATAATTATTTAATAAAATTAATTTTTAATTTTTATGTTAATAAAAGAATATAATATTTTTTTAAAAATAAAAAGATTTACAAAAAATTTTGTTAATATATTAATTATTTAAATAACATAATTTTGTGTTAATAAATATAAAAACAAATTAAAAATAGAATATTATAATCAAAAAAACTTTTATTAATATTTTAAAAACAAAAAACAAAATTTTGATTATAAATATTAGTAGTTAAGTTAAAAAAATTATTTTACTTAAAAAAATATCTTATTATTATATATTAAAAAATATAATACAAATTTTATTGAAAATTATTTATTTTTAATTTTTTTAATTTATTTAATCATTGTTAATTATATATTTTAAATATTAATATTATAAATTAATTATTTTATTTTTAAAAATAGTTGTTAATATAATTATTAATTTAATTATTGATTCTTTTTTAAGAATACATAAACAAAATTTTTTATAGTTATATAAATTTATTAATACTTAAAGCAATTTATTTAAAGCAAAAATTAATACAATAATATTAGTTCTTTTATTTATTTTTTAATTGGCATATTTATTAGTTTTTGTAAAATATAATCAAAAAGAAGTCTTTTTGCTATTGCTGTGGAGAATCTTTTATAATTTTTTGCTTTGTAAAGTTAAAAGAAATAAGCAATTGTATGGTTACAAATTAAGTTTAAAATTTTTCACAAGGACCAGTAAAGTTGACTTTAAGGGTGACAGAACTTTTTTTTTTGCAGCTGGTGCATTTATGGATGATACTATTTGAATTAAAAATTGCTTAGCAGCCACACAATGTATTTTAAACATTGTAAGTGAATTTTTTTTGGTCAATAACATTTCTATTAATATGGACAAAATAGTTACCATTTTTATTAATCAAGAAGCCAGAAAAATTCCACTGTCTATTAGTGGCTCTAATATCTCTATAGCCAAAAGGTGTAAGTCTTATCAGTACTTAGAGATTTTTTTTTCTATGAATGGCCTGTTAAAGCCGAGTTTGGCCAAAGCTTATTCTGATATCAGATTCTTTTTGAATATGGTTTTGAGGAAGGCTATTACTGAAAAACAGTTTTTGTATTTGGTTTTTGCTGTTTTGTAGCCCATAATTGGTTATAGATTGCAGTTTAGTTGTGTTTTAAAGGGTGTATGTAAGAAGTGGGACAAAATATTAAGAAAGAAATTGAAGCTCAAGACCAATCTGCCCAAGGATTTTTCAAATAAGGCTTTGCATTATTCAGAGCTATATGGTTTAAAAACTTTTAAACAAGTACTGGCTGAGAATTTATTGGCTGGCTTGGTTAGTTTTGCTAATGCTGATAGAATCCTTAGTGAGTTATTTGAACACAGAACCATAGAGTTGCAGGCCACTAGCTGGATGCTCCAGCATCCTCTTTGAGTTCTAATTAAATTGCTAATTGATTTTACAAATTGTTTTTTGGCTGGCACAATACATGTTCTTAAATTGTGCAATTTATCTTTAAGTGGTGATTTGTCTGATGTTTTTTGGGCCAGGAATAGTATTGCAGTCTTAGATGTGTTCAGTTTTGAGTCTTATTTGAACATGATGAAGTCTCTTAAAAAATATGGTGTTGTGTTTACAGACCAGTTTTTAGACTGCTGCAGCACATGTTTTACATAGAACACTTTTTGCAAATGAAAAAAGCTGTATCCTAGAGGCCCAGTTCTTGTTTGGTTTGTTTCCATAGTCAAATTTATCAATGAGAGTGGTTTGTTAAATGGTGTGCTATTGTCTTCTCATTCTATTCTCGCTGTTTCTTCTTGTAACTTTGGTTATATTGATGAGTGTTTGTTGAATTCTGGGTTGGGTTTTATAATTGTCTACACAGATGATTCTATCAAAAATTTGGGTTTGTTGGGTGCTTGTGGTAATGCCGCCACCTACTTTTCAGATATGAACACTAGCATCAAGATTAAAGTGGATGGATTGCTATTATCAACTCTGATTAAGCTGCAGGCTATTGCTTTTGCTTTAGAGTATATGTCCACTTCTCAATCTGTTGACTTGTTTACAAACAATCAAGCTTTACTAGACATGTGCAACTCCATTAATGATGTGTCTGGTCCTGACTTTCATAACAAATGCTGGATCGAAAAAAAACATATTCACCAAGTTATTTCCAAAAAGGGTTTGTCAATTACTTGGAATAAGGTTAAGGATTATTCTGGTGTTGTTGGAAACAAATATGCCAATTTCTATGCTAATGCTACTGTTACCTTTAGATCCTTCTTGCCTTTTGTAGTGTTTTATCGTTTTTTCAATGTTGAAGGCAGACTTATCTCTAGGAATGCTCATTATATTGCCAAAATATTATTCAATGCTGTTTATTCTGTTGGTTGGGAGACCAGATGTGTTGGTAATGTTATTAGTGCAGATCTCTGTGGTTATTTTAATAAGGCCAAAACTTTTTGTGTTTGGCATCCTGATAACAAGATCAGATTTGCCTACATTTGTACTACATTGGTGATGCTTTGGTCATACTTCATGAAAATACTCTACCATTGCTTGCTAGTGGCCAAAAAAAAAAGATGTATAATCTGAGATATTCAAGTATTGCTTGTATTCAGTGTGGTTTGGTAAAGAACTTTAATCACATGTTTTCTTGTACTCATAATATCAATGTTTGGGAAACCTTATTGTTTGATGCTATTCTGGAATGGGGTATATTGCTGGGCACTTTTGCCAATGGGAATGCAGTTACTAGTTTGCTGAATGAAACTGCTTTTTTTATTAACTTGTTCATGGTGTTAGCTAAGAGTTTTGTGTTGAAAAGTTGGATAGTTGACATGATAGACTGTTTAAGTGCTGATTCTGGTAGTGGTGTATTGGTTGTTAATTTTGTTCATTGTTTTGCTAAGAGTTACAGATCTGCCATTTGGCTGTCTGTGACTAAGTTAAAGTTCTATTATGAAAAGCATAACCTCCTGCCACATGACAGTTCTTTTTTTTTTTAGTGTTTGGTTTGTCTTTCTTGTGGTTTGCTGAAATAATTCAGGATTTTGGCTTCAGGCTAGGTATTTATGTGTGCTTTGGGTTGCATTCATGTCTGGCCAAATTGGATTTTGGTTTTTTGAGTAATATTTCTGTGGTAAGTAATCTAGGTGTATAGTGCTGTTTTGATTGGCCTGAATGGCTGATCACGTATAAAAAAAGCATGAGCCATGCTTAATTTAGATTTTGTTTTGATTCTATATATTTAGGTAGTGTTTGGACTGTACTCATAAAACTTCTAATAAAAAAAATATATATATATTAATAAATATTTATTAAAAAATACAATTAATATTTAATTTTAAATTTTAAAAACACTAATATAAGATATAAAATTATATTAAAATATTATTTTTATTAATAATATAAACTATTTTTTTACTTTAAAATTTTTGTTACTTTTTAAAAAAAATAACAATTAAAATATTTATAAAACTAATATTACATATAAAATTTTTATTAATTTAATTTACATATTAAAATAAAATTATTTTTTATTATTTTTATTATTATATAATACTATTTTTATTTTTATTTTATTAATATTATATGTAAAATTTAATTATTATCTAATATAATACAACTATTTAAAATTTTAATTAAATATAATTTAATTGTTTATTATATATAACTAGTTATTCAGCTAATTAAAACAATACTATGTAATTATGTTAACTAAAACTTTTTTAACTGTATTAATAAAAAATAAATAACTAATTTTCAAACCAAA
>JAAOMT010000304.1:91446-105150 GCA_016748015.1 Geosiphon pyriformis | reverse complement strand
ATTAAAATATTATTTTTATTAATAATATAAACTATTTTTTTACTTTAAAATTTTTGTTACTTTTTAAAAAAAATAACAATTAAAATATTTATAAAACTAATATTACATATAAAATTTTTATTAATTTAATTTACATATTAAAATAAAATTATTTTTTATTATTTTTATTATTATATAATACTATTTTTATTTTTATTTTATTAATATTATATGTAAAATTTAATTATTATCTAATATAATACAACTATTTAAAATTTTAATTAAATATAATTTAATTGTTTATTATATATAACTAGTTATTCAGCTAATTAAAACAATACTATGTAATTATGTTAACTAAAACTTTTTTAACTGTATTAATAAAAAATAAATAACTAATTTTCAAACCAAAATTAATAGCTAAATTTTTTTCAATACCTAATAAACAAATAATTCTACTTAAAATTTCAGCAAAAAAACCATAAACAATATTAAATACAGAGCCATCTTTAATTAACAACTTTTTATAATTTATATTAACTCAAAGCTTTAAATTAAAATTTTATTTTTATTTTTATAGTTAATAACCAAGCTTCAAACAAACTCAACCAATCTAAATATGGTAATTTAGCATTTTTAAAATAAGTTTTAGTTTCTAACAACCAATCTTTTAAAATGAACTTTTTGCACAAAATTATGTATTTGTTAATATCTAAAGCATACTCAACTAATAATTAAAAAATTATAGATAAAACCAAATTTGCATTAATTAAAAACTTTTACAAAGAGCAATATTTATTTAACAAATTTTAATAAATAAAAAAATCTAAACTGTAAGTAAAACTATAATCTAAAAACTTTATTTCATTATTATATATATATAATACACTTAAATAGTTATAATTGTACAAGTATTTTCTAACTACTACTAACAACTTTTTATGCAAAGTCTTGAATAAGTATGTATATAAACCAAAAGTGGCTTTATTCATGTATCTGACAATTATATAAGAATTAGAATGCCAAACTAAGATTATATATTTCTAATTAAAGTTATCAACAAAGAATAGATTTATAATATTAAGACACAATCTAGTCTTCTATTAAAATTACTTTATAGCATTATTTACAGCTCTTATAAAGTAATGAGTATTGTCAGATACCACTTTATTATCAGTTACCAAAACTTTTTCTTTAATATTAACTGGAAGAACAAGTTTCAAAAATATAGCCCAATTTTTTAATCTATTAATATGCTTATTGTCTAACACATTAGAATGACTCTTTACTTTAACTTATATTACCAAAATACTTTTATTTTTAACTAAGTTGCTGACTTGGTAACATTTAATTCAGCACTTATTGTAAAAATTAAGAGTTATCAATTTTAATTTAGCTTAATATGTATTTAAAAAAACCTAACTGTTAGAAAAGATTATAATTTTGGAAAAAGCCAAAACATATTCAAAAGCCAGAACAATAGCTTGCATTTCAATCAGAGTCAAAGATAACAATCTATGAATTTTTATTCCTATAGACAGACCTAAATCAGAAAAGTAAACAGCTATATTACTAATAATATTAGAAAAAACCAAAGTTTTTTACAAAACTATTAGTGTAAATAAAGATTTTAAACAAAGCTATATTTTTCAAACAGGAACAAATAACTCCAAAGCTATATATATTAGTTACAATTATTCTTAAAAAAATTCTCAGAAGTAGAAAAAAACTATAAACCAGATTATTATCTCTAATAAATTCTAAAACTTATATAAACCAAAAAGAAATTGAACTCTTGAGATCCAAATATTTTTATTAACAAAAATCTTTTTAAGCAAAGCATTTTTTATAACTATTTAAAAACTGGTCTGCAAAAAAAAATGCCAAAATACTTTAAAGATTTATAAACCCAAAAATATTTTATCTGATCTAAAATATTTATAACAAAAATGATATTTTTGAGATAAAAAGCACTAAATAAGCTATTGGCCAAAGACAAATCATTGTTTAAAAATATTTTGGTAATGCCAGCCAGAAAATTTTTTATTAAATTGACTTTCAACTTGACAAAAAACTAAAAAAAATTTTGAGAGATTCAATCCAAAATTTGCAAATTTAGCAATCTATGCTTAAAAAACTGGTCAAAATTATTATTATTGTTAACAAAATTCATAACTAATGTTATCTTTTTTTCTGTCTGCACCTGATTTAAAGACTTAAAATTGTACAAAAATGAGTAATTTATAGTTTTATTAAGGAAATTTTTAAGTAAACTGGTTTTAGATTTTAACTTTTTTCTAATTAAACAATTTTATCTTTCATATACACTTTTATTAATAAAGCTAAACTGGGTTTTGTATCCAACAATAGACTGCAAAATAGCTAAAACCAAATAGAAAAACTGTTTGTTTAAAATAGTTTTTTACAAGACTATAAATAAAAAAAATTTTATATTTGAATTAGCTTTTTTTAAACTTAATTCAGAAATATTCTTAGTTAACAAAAAAATACCTAAGTATTAATGAGCTTTATCTTTCTTAGCAATCAAAATAGGTAATTTACTTATGTTTAAAAAAATATTATTGGCTTTTGGATTAATTAAACTATTGTCTTATCTGTATTTATTAAAATATTCATAATATCAAAAAATTTACTAATAATATTTAAAATATTTTGTGTTATTATACAACAATTATTGATTTAAATTGTATTATTTATAAAAGTACTAATAGTCAGATAGAAAGTCAAACCTGCATTTAATTCAATCTTATTAGTCTTAATAATAAATTTAAAATTAATATAATATCTAAATATAGACTTTTGCTTTTTTATCTTACATAAAAAAAAATTCTAAAAGATTCTTCAAAAAAAAAATGAAAAAACTTTACTTTGATTTAATCTGTCATGAATTTTGTAATCTCTAAATAAACCAAAGTTCATTATAATTTTGTTTATATGACTATTATAAATATAACTAAAGAATCTAATAAACTTATTACATATTTTAATCTATATTAAACTATTCTTCAAATATGATTAGCCTATTAAATTATATGCTTTGTACATATCTTAAAGCATTAACCAAATTTTTTTATCTTTTTTTTAAGTATTTTTAATTACAAACTCATTAGCAAAATTGAAAAACTAAATCAAAATGTTTTTTATAACCAAAAAGTTGTTTTTATACAAAACATTGTATTTGCTATAAGTTTTAGAGATGTGATTAAACAGAATTTTTGAAAAAATTTTTCTCACTGTTTTAATAAAAGCAATAGGCCTAGTATTTATTAAAACACTATTTTATTTATAAGATTTTAAAATTATAGACATTTAAATCTCTTTTCAGACATTAAAAACTAATTCAACTATTAAACATAAATAAACAGACACAAAAAACATTTTAGAACAAACTTGTTACAATGCTTTTATAACTTATTGAAATACTAAACAGTCTAGCAGCTTTGCCATCAAAAAAATTTCTAACTACTAACAAAAATTTATCAAAATTAATATGAAACATTACATTAAAAAATGCACTATTTACAATATAACCAAGAGATATGAATTGTTTCTGTTAATAAAAAAAAATATTAGATTTAATTATGTGTTTCTTAGTTTAATTTTTTATTATTAAATTAACTTTACACTTGATTATATTAGATTCCAAAGTCAATTTATTATTGTTAACCAAATAATTTAATGTAATCTTTTTAAAAAAAATTTTTAATACACTTCTTATTATTTTATCTTTATTATCTGCAAAAGCTTTCATATATTTGACAATAACAGTTCTAATACAAGTATTCTCAGTAACATTAGCTTTTGACATCTTATTAAATCTATAAGTTCTCTTAAAATAAGTCAACAGTTATTTAATTATTATCTTATCATCATCATTATTAAAAAAATTTCAGAATTCTGTTGTCTGATTAGAATTCAAACAAATTCACTTGTCAGACAAAATCCAAAGTATCTTGAATTTTTTGATCTGTATGTCTTTAAAATTTTCAATATTAGTAATTCTAGTTTGTAAAACTTAGAAAATACAGCACATTTGACTATTTTATCATTTCAGTATCATGTTTTTAAAAGAATAGTATTAACAGTAGAACAAACTACCCAATAAAGCAGTTGCTATATCTTATTAATATTATGTCTTTTCTTGTACTTATTAAAGTTGTTAACAACAGTCAACAATATATTTTTAAATCTTTTTCAAACTTCTTTATTGATGTTACTAATCTTGAATTTTTACCTATTTTTGGCAGTTTGTTTATACATTAAATTGAGTTGAGAACTAAAAAAACTTCTTAGACTAATATCTACTAAAACAACCAAGTGATTAGTATTAAAAAATTCAACTAAACAATAAATTTGTTAATTAAAACTCAAACTTCAAAGATTATTATTAATTAAAACAAAGTCTATACATTTTTTCACTCTCTTAGAATTAAACTATGTAAAAGGTTTGTGTAATAAAAAACCACTAAAAAAGTTAGACAAATCCAAATTCAAAATTTTCCTAAAACTTGTACTGTAACCAAAATTACTTCTGAAGACTACAAATATACTATTATTTATAATATTAACTACTATTAAATTAACATTATTGAACTGAGCTAGTTTTTTTTTCAAAGTAATACCAGTATACAAATCTAAAATTGAAACCAAAAGATAATTTTTAAACAGTAGTTATATTAATAAAAACTGACCAGCTATTTTTAAAACTTTTATATATGTCTAATAATATTATTGTTAATTATCACAATAACATCAAAACTCAAATAATTGGTGTTGACATTCGAGATAAATACTTAAATTTTATTGAATTTATTTATTATTCAAAAACAAATCTTATCTCTTAATTTTGTTTTTATGATAATAAATATAAAATTGTTTTTATCTTTGTACCAATAAATAACATTTTTTTGTTTAGTAAAATTGTTTATTTCTTAATATTACACATAGCAATTTTCTAAAAAAAACTGGTTATTAAAATAAATAAAATCCCAAACTTAGACTAACATTGTTTATTTTGGCCAAAAAGCCTAAAATTTTATTCAAAAAACTTTTCATACTGTTTTTTAACTAGCTACCACTAACAAATCCCAAAATGTCACTTTTACAACAATCTTACTACTAGTAAATATACCCAAACTCTTATTTATTACTATATTTGCTTTATAATTCTGTAATAAAAAAGTTACCAATAGCTGACATTTAAGATTAGACTAAAAAACTATTAGTTTAAATGCATCTAATCTTTTAACTAGTCTACCAATCTGCTCTATGAGGCTAATAAAACTGTGTTCAAGAATAGTAAATTTATTGTTCAATTTTTTTGACATAAACAAAAAAAAATTTATCTTCAAAAAATAGCCAAAATTTATTGAACTATTTTGCACAAAAAACAGAAAAAAAATGGATTTATCAATAATTTTAGTTCAAAAAACATTACTAAAAAAAAACAGAATAAGTGACAAATGCCAAACATTTAGCATAGATAATGGCCAGTCTGTTTTTATTTGCCTTTGACAATACTTATAAAATAAGCTACCAAAAAAACCATTTTCTATAATACAGTCCAATAATATATAATCCAAATACCCATACTTTACATACTTAGCAGAGCTTAAACAAGATCAATATAGATTAGCACCTTTTAATACTAACATAATTTTCATAACAGCATTCAATGATTAAGCAAAATCAAAACAAATAACTGTACATCTGGCCTGAATGTATTTAACTAGATAATAATTAATAATACATGTTTTTTTATCTACTAACTTAATAAAATTTTAAATATTATAAGCATTAGTTCCTATTAGCAGTATGTAAAACAGTATCTTATTACTATTTCTTGTATTTTATAATTCTTTGTTTTTATTAATCTTAGCAATTTATACAGCATTTTTTTTAATCAGAATAAATTGTTATTACTTAAATAAAAAAAAACAAATTCAAAAGATATTAAAAAAATATAATAACATAAAAAAACATAATAATACAAAATAATACAGAATAATATATTATAACTTAAGATAATACAAAATAACACAATAATGTAAAATAGCACAAAATAATTAGCCATAACATAAAATGCTTTTAAACATATTTTATAAAAGCATTGCATCATTGTCTTTCAGTTGCTGTACATAAGTGTCTCTATAATAAGAGTTATTCCAGTATAATTTGTCTATTCTGCAGTGATGTTGAGATCTCGAACCATGTGTTTTCTTGTCTATTTGATGTTGCTAGTTATGCTTAGTTGGTGAAAGTTTATGCATTTGCTTGGAAAACACACTTGGATTTATCTTACTTTTTTTCATGTATCTCGTGGTTGTTTTCTATTTGTGTCTCCAATGTTGTTATTGGTGCAGCTCTGTGTAAGGGCTTTGTTTTCAAGGAGTAGTATCATGAATCTGTTGTTGTTTTTAAAGACTCTAAGATTGCAGCTCAAAATATTGTGGCTTTTGTGTATGAGTTTTGTCTTGCATTTCATAATAATGTTTGGCTGGTACATGCTAAGCACTGGGTTGTTATGAAAAAAAGTGGCATAATCTTGCATATTGGTTTTGTTCCTGTTTCAATTTTTGGTCTTCCTTTAGTGCTTTTAGCTGGTATGATTAGATTGTTGGGTATTACTGATATATTTGGTGTTAGTTTTGGGTTTTGTAAATCTTGTTTAATCTTTTCAGATATAGGTAACATGGTTTCAGTACATATAAGTGCCTAGTGTTATTCTGACTAGTCTAAATAACTGGTTACGTGTAGAAAATACATAATTTACATCTAGTTTAGATTACTTGTTTGATGTATTGTACTAGACAGTGTTTGGACCTCACTCGTTAAATTTGGAAAAAAAAAAACATAAAATAATTAATTACAGTATAAAAAAATAAAACAATAGCAGAAATAGTAAACAATAGCTAGTAATAACAAATAATTAAAAAGCAATTTTGTAAAATTAGAAATATGTATAAAAACAAGTAGTTTTAGCAATAAAAAAAAACAGACAAAGAAAATAGTCAAATAGAAAATATGTTTTTTATTCATATTTATTAGATCTATTTTACTTATATATTTATATTATATTAAATAAAAATAAGATTTAAAACCAAAAATTATTTATCCATAATTTTTGAATTTTATGTTTAAACTCAATTACTTATTTTTTTACCTTCATTTTTAGCCAGATGCTCTTAACATAAAATGTCTTAAACAAATAAAAATTTAAATTAATTACTTTTGATTATAATAATTAATAATACTAATTTCTTTTTTTTTAAGTTTTATTTTATTTTTATTTATTTTTTTGTCTTTTTTTTTTTTTTTTTTTTTTTTTTTATTCTTTTATGAAATAACAACATAAAAAAATTGACTATTTAAGAATAAACTTTATAATAGCTTGGTAAAAAAAAAGCTTTCTATATTTATATTAGAGAAAAGCATAAAAAAGACTATATTATTGGCCAAAAAAAAAACATTATGATAAATAATAATATTAAAAAACAAAAATTCTGTTCAAATCAGACTGTAATAATCAAAAAAAAATTTATAAATATGTTAAAAAAATAATTGTCATCACAGTAACTGAATATAATTAATTAGATTATAACAGAAAACTATAATAAAATTTGCCAAATCAAGTTAAGTTAATTAATTAACATTAAGATAAATATTTTTATTTAGAAAAAATTTAATATATATACTCAAAGCTATAGAAAATTACAATATTTAAATATTAAGAAATTAATTTAAAGTACTATTGTTTATTTTGACTATAAAAATAACTGCTTATAATTTAAATACTTTATTAAAAAAAACTGGTAGAAAAACATATGTAATTAATCAATTATTTATGACTGGTAATAGAATTTATTGTGCTGTAATTGGTTTTGAATTAAAAAAATCTTGAATCAGTTTTTTACATAAAACCAATTTTTAGTAATATAAAACTTTTTTGGATTAAACTAGATGTAGTTTTTTGTGAAAAATATAAATATTTTAGACATTTTGTTCTGAATTATAATATACTAAGTACGTATATTCTTCTACTTTTAAGAATATATAAGAATTTTGTTTTAGAAGTAAATTGTCTTTAGTTGGCCAAGTTATATGTTAACAAAATTTTTTTATTTTATATTCTGCTGTTTTTGGTAACAAATTATAAGCTCAAGTGGTTTTATTGGTTTTTGTTTTTAATAATGCTTGCTTTGGTTTTGGTTTTGGTTTGTTTTTTTTTAGTACCTTATATTTTGATTGAACTTTTTTTGCTCTATAAAATAGTTTGTTTATTAATATTTTTTTGGTTTCTTTAGAACATTTTTTAGAACTCTTGGCTAATTAAGTATTTAGTATTGTGTAAAAGTTAAATAATACAAATTTGGTGTTTTTAGTTTCTGCTTTTTAATTTTTTTTATTTGTTTTTGTGGTTTTAAATTCAAATTCAAATTTAAATATAGTTTTAGATAACTTATAGACTTTATTTTTTTATTTTTTTTAGTAACAATAACTAAAATTTTAAATTTAGATATAAATAGTTTGAAGATTTTATTATTAAGGTAAGCAGCTTAGAATTGAAGATAATTGCTTTTTAAATTTTTTTTAGTTCAGTTTTAATAAAATTAAATAATTATGTCCTGATTTAAACTTTTTAATATATTTTTCAATTCAATAACCAATTATGTTTAAAAGTTTGTAATATGTAATATTAAAAAAATAAACAATTTGATTAAACAAAAAAATATTATTAAATAGCATAGAAATTTTTGCAATTTGGTTTTTATACTTATTAAGACAAAACTAAAAAAATAGATTAAGTTTTGAATTATAAACAGATTCTTAGATGTAAAAGTTTTTATTTCTGGTTCAGACACTAGTTATTTGGGTTAAAAGTAACAATAATAATAAATAATATTTTTGCTTAGTATATAAACAAAGTTTTTGAAATTTCTAGTCATATTTTTTCAATCTATCTGTTATTTGACAATAAATTTTTAGTAATAATACTGAGTTTATATGCTAATACTTTTGTTAGTATATATTTTAATAAAGTCTGTAAAGTAAATTTATATATTGCTAAAACAGTTAATTTAAGTTTTTATGTAATATTAGATGGTAATTTTAATAAAAATATAATAAAGCAGAATATAAATTTGAAAAAATATTTTAATTTAGATTTGTACAATTCTTTTTTAAATAATTTTGTTGTTAGAGTTCTGATTTAAAATAATTTAAAAAGTATAAAAAAGATTATAAATTATATTTTTATTAATAAATATTTTTTGATGGCTGTAGTTAATCAAAAAATTAATAGTGTATTAAATTTTTTTAATATTAACTACATGGCTGTTATAATTTCTTTTAACTTAAGTGGTTTTTTAAATAAATATTTAAATAAAATTTGGAAATCTGTTAATAAGAATTAATAAAAGTTTAAGATTAAAAATCTTAATTATGCCAAGTAAATATGCTTTAAAAAAGTTTTTTTTGTTAAGTTTTTAATAGTAATAAATAAGTTTGTAAACATAAAAATTTTTGATAATTTGAATATTATATAGAAATATTGAAAAATATAATAATAAATTTAGCTGATTTAATATTTTCTAGACATTGACTTAACAAGTTTAAGTACTTAAAAAACAAACAATCTTTAAAGTTTTTTGGATTAAAATTGCTAATTGCTAAGATTATAAATAAATTAAGCTTAAACAGCAGACTTAAATATAATTATTTTATTAAAAAATAGTTTATTATTAATGATAAAAAGTTTTTTAAAGTTAGAAATATGTTTTAAAATAGTGCAAAGTTAATAAATGCTATTAACTACTTGTTAAAAATCAAAAAAAAATATAAGAAGTTTAAATATTATAAGTTAAAAATAACCAAAAATATAACTGTCAAAAAATAATTAAGAGACAAATAAAAAGTTTTAGTTTTAATAAAGGGAGCATAATAAGAAGTATTTTAAAATAATTTTTTTAAAAAGTAATTCTGAATTATTTGATAGTTAAAAAAAAATTGGTTCTAAAACCAAATAAAATAAAACTTTAAGTTAATAAAATTATAATAAATAAGATCTGAATAAATAAATTAGTTTTAATTATTGATAATCTGTCTGATAATAAAGTTGTCAGTTTGTTTAAAATATTAAATAAATTTTGAAAACATTATAATGACATGATAATAAAATGTTTTTTGGATCTATTAAACTTTTGTTTAACTTTTGGCAATATTTTAGTTTTTTTTGGAAAACAGTATAAGTTTTAATAATTTTCAAGTTTTATGATTAGAATAGTATTTTACAAATATAAAGCTTATTGTATTTATTAAGATGACTAAAAAAATTTTTAACAAAATTTTTTTGATTGTATTTTTTTGTTTATAGTAAATATAATGTTTTTTAAAATGCCAATTTCTTGGTTTTAAAAGGTACTTTAATCCAATCTTTTGTGTTTGCCATTGGTTTAATAATAAAAAATAATTTAAAAAAAAGCCAAGAGTTTTAATTGGTTTTGCAGAATATGTGCAAAACATATAATTTAGTTAATTAGTGTTATTTGAAAGCTAGTTTAAAGTATATTAAAATATATAATAAGTTTATTAAGTTTTTTAAAAATATACACATAAACAAAATCAACAAAGTAATAATTAATTTTGGTTTTTTAGATAATTACAAAATATAAAATAATTTTAACCAAAGTAAAATATTTTCTCTGTTTTTTTGAAAAAATTTTCATGATCTATTATTATGTAAAATAAAGAGACATAAACATTTATGTAAATATAAAATCAACATTAATTTTGTAACAAAAATAAATAGAGTAGAGATCAATAAAAAAATTATTTTTTTTTGCAATTGGTGCTTTTATTAATAATACAATTTAGATAAAAAACAATTAGGATTTAACACAGTATATTTTGAATATTATTAATAAGTTTTTTAAGATTAATAATATTTTTATTAACAATAACAAGACAATAGTAATTTTCATTAATTAAAAAATTGTAAATACTTTTTTGTATATTAATAATTAGTCTATTTTTATTGCCAAGTATAGTGAACTTTATAGGTACTTAAAATTTTTTTGTTAACAGAAAATATATTAAAGTCAAGTTTTATCAAGACATATTTAGATGTTAAGTTTTTTTTGAATTTAGTTTTTAAAAAAATATTGTTAAATAAACAGTTTTTTTATTTAATCTTAGCAATTTTTTAACTTATAGTAAATTATTAAACATAATTCAATTTTATATCTAAAAATATATATTAAAAATAAAATATTATGATTAGAAAAAAATTTAAATTTAAAAACCAATTTGTTCAAAATTTTTTTAATCAAATTTTATACTATTTATTTCTGTATAGATTAAAGTTTTTTAAACAGACACAAACAGAAAACAAAGTAGCTTTAGTAGTTTGGTTTTTTAATACAATTGGAATTCTTGGCCAATTATTTAAATACTACTTTTTGGATTACAAGTTTTAGAATAGATACTTATAAACTTACTACAGTATCTAGTTAAGTTAAAAATTAATTCTGTAAACAATTATTTGGTAAACATTGTAAAAATTTTTCTAAATAATCAGATTTTTTTAATCAACAACTTGTTTAGCATATTTTGTGGTTTTTACTACTTTTTAATGTTTAAAATTTTGGAATATTTTTATCATTTTAAAATAGTTTACTCTTTAAAACATTTTAATATTGTTTTTAGAAACAAATTATTAGATAAATATAAGTTAGTTATAAATTAAAAGACTTTATTATTAAAAAAAATTAAGTTTTAGAGACTTAATATTATTGTAACTTAAAAAAACTTCAGTTTTTATAAATAATTTCTTATTAAACCTAATAAAATTGCTCTTATTTTTAGTTAGTTAAATTTTTTGTGTTTAAAAAAATTTTTGGATATTTGAAAATATTTACATAGATTGTAAACAAATATTTTTAATATTTATACTAATAATTTTTTGAAGTATTTGAATACTGTAAAGATAGTTAGTAAAGTAATAGCTTATTTTTTTAATAGTAAAATAGATTTAAATATAAAGATATATAGACTGTTGTTTTTAATAATATTGAAATTACAGATAATTGTTTTAGTATTAAAATGTATTTTTTTTTTCTGCTTAATAATTTTGCATATAAACAGTCAAGCTATTATAAATATATATGTTTTAAAGTTTAAGTTTATCTGTTTGATTTTTGAAACAAGTATTAAATAGAAAGCTATTATATGACTAATTTAGTTAAATTGAAAAATATTTTTGTTGAATAGGTAAAAATCAAAAGTTATTTAAAGAATACAGACAATAACTAAGCTGATATTTTTGTATATAATATTATACAGTTTTGTCTTATTTTTTTTGCTGAGATTTGCAAGAGATTTATTGTAATTAATAGTTAAGTTATATTAAAAAAATACTTATTACTTTGTTTATAATATCTATTAAACTATAAACTAAATTAGTATGACTATAGTTTGATATTTAAACTTTTACATATTTTTAAAGTTTACTAATAAAACTTTAGCTGTTTTTGGCATATATTTGATAAAAGTAGTCTATAAAAGACTATTAATTATAATTAGAAAAAAACTTTATAATAAAAGTTATTTAAATATTTTGTGTTTAATATGTAGTAATATTAAACTATTTGATTATGTTTTTATGTATTCAAAAAATATTTTTAATTGTTCTGAAATTCTGTTAAATCATATTGATTTGTAAAAATCTTTGATAAAATCTTATTCTTTGTTATTATTCTTGGTATTGTATATTTTTTCTTTGAAAATTATGTGTAAAAACTTTGTTTTTAAGAACTGGACTAATAAAACAATATTAATTTTTGGTAATAAAAAGAAAATTGTTTTAGTAGTAGTTGATTTTATTTATTATTTAGTCGAAAAGTATTGTAGTAAATTATAGTTGTTTAGATTAAAGTTCAGAACAAATATAGAGAAAAGTAATTTAATTAATAATATAAATATAATAACTGTTGATTTTGAAATTTGTTTAATGTTTTGTTAATTAAAGTTGTTTATTTGCTTTAAATTATTAAATTTTTTACTGTAAGTTTTAAATTGTATAAAGTTTGTTTATTTTTTTTAAGTATTGTTAATAGTATAAAGATTTATATAAGTATATAGTATTGTTTTGATTGGTTCAAATGGCTAATTACATGTAGTAAACATATAAATCATATTTAGTTAAATTTACTTAGTTTGTTTCTGTATATTAAATAGTACTTATTAAACATAAAATAAAAAATTAATTAATTTTGTTATTTTGTTATTTTTCTATTTAAATAATATTATATACAAAAAAAAGTTTTTAAAGTTAACATAATTTATAAAATAAATTTGATTATACCAAAAATAACAAGTTTAATAATATTAAATTAAAGAAGAAAATTGCAATTTTTTAATTATTTAAGTTTAATTAATAATATAAATTTTTTTTTACATTTTTAATTAGTAATATATATAATAAATTAGCCAGAATATATTTTATTTAAAATATAATATTGTTTTAACTAATTTAGATAACTGGTTACATACAAACAAAACATAATCAAATTTTGTTTTTTAAAAAATTGTTAATATTAATATTTTAAACTTAAATATTATTACAAATTAAAATAAGCATTACATATTTTTTATACAAAAAATAATGTATTATTTAAAAAATCTGAAATAAAAAATACAGTCATTAAC